>ONZH01015180.1:0-24164 GCA_900303285.1 Rhinella marina
AGCAGAGTGCTGCGGTTGGATAAGTGGGTACAGCCCATTTAAATGTGCATTAAAGCTGCTACGTGACCATTAAAAATATACAGTGCGGTCTTCATTATTAAATGAAAGGCAGCTGTGGGCTGGCCACTCTGTTCTTCGCCGCTATTCCCTGGTTCTTATTAGCATAGGTTCAATAGATTACAAGCAGTTGCAGACAGATTGAAAGATGTATGACTTTTTTGGCAACACAAGTCTGAGAACATTTGCTTAAAGGGGTCTTCCGGGATTACTATGGTATTCTAATGTAGTTGCTTACCTCATCTAAGCATCATTTGGTCTCTCCTGACCTGTTTTCATCACGTAGACAAATTCCTCTGTTTTATTCCCATCCTGTATGTAGCATTTCCTGTTACTGCATCCAAACAAACCCATAATGCACGTATCCTTTCTCTGCCACAGCCCCGCCCCTAACAATGACCAGCTAGTTCACAGCTCCTCCCACCCAGCTAGTTACATAGACACTCCACAATCACTGCCCCTGTTGCTGCTTTGACACGCCCATGGACATAACATCACAGGAAGTAAGAGCTGCATGAGCAAGGTCATGTGACCACAGACCAGGACAGAAGTTAGGAGCAATAAAGGTAAAATAAATACATTACAAAATTAAATCTATCTTACAAGGGGTTGTATGATCTGAGACTTTGATGGCATACAGTATTGCTAGGGTATGCCACCTCTGAGGCCAACATCTATCTCTTAAACAGGCCCCAAAAGTGAAGGAGAGAGCACCACATATGCATGGCATGCTCTCCATTAATTTCTAGAACTTGCTTGACTTTTTTCGGAACTTCCATAGAAATGAATGGAGAGCACACTGCAAGCATGGCCACTGCGCCATTCACTTCTTTGTAACTGCAACCACTGTAAACCAGTGTTCAGCTATTTTTGGATCTCTTCTAGACGTGGAAGGTGGCTGTGCATGTGTGACTGCTCTCCACCTCACTTAGGGGGTCCTATTCAGGAGATGGGTCCCAGAGGTGGGATCTGCACCTCTCTTACACTATTGGCTTATCCTAGCGATATGCGACCAATGTCTCAGATGAGACAACCCCTTTAAATTTCGTATTTTACATGCACACTATGATATAAGCGTGACAATCTGTCCTAATGGGGATAACCCACCGCAACAGAACACCAAGACGAAAAATAGTATCCGTATGTTAGTTAGTGTCCAATCTCCTCTTATATTCCCCTATGTGGAAACTCCACTGGAGATATCCATGTGTGGTTATCAGATCCACTTTACACCCTACTTATGCTTTTGAAAACAGAATCAAAACATGGTGCTGGCATCTTCTGACTTTTCAAATAAGAACCATCAGATTCTTCTACTGATTTTTTTTAAAATGAACTAGCAGAAAGACCCGGCTTCGCCTGGGTATATTTCATCTATTTCATTTAATGTTTCTGTGTGTCGTTGCAGAGAGAAAGTCAATGCAGCTGACAGGAGGTGATTTTTACCTTCATTTTTTCAATCCCTATTGGCTGCGGAAGTGGAGGGGGTGTGGTTTAATGGGACACGGGGGGGGTAAGTTCCTTCATTTCAGGGTGGCCTGAATTATAGGTTAATGCCATGGTAATTTGAAGAAACACAATGGGTAGGCAGTGGAAGAAAACATTGCTTTGCGCGGGTATATTTAATCTATTTCATTTAATGTTTCTGTGTGTCATTGCAGAGAGAAAGTCATCCTCTCTCCCATCCCTGCAGCTGACAGATGTTGATTTTTACCTTCATTGTTCATCTCCATTGGCTGCGGAGTGGGAGGTGTCATGGCCTGACTGAGTCGGGGGCCGTGACATTGAAAGACTAGGGTAGGGGTTTTAAGTCCTTCTTTGATGGTGGCCAGAATTACAGGTCGATGCATGGTAATTTATGAGGACACGCCATGGTAACAGTGGAAGAAAACATTGCTTTGCACGGGTTAATTTAATCTATTTCATTTAATGTTTCGGTATGTTGTTGCAGAAAGAAATCCAACCTCCCTCCCGCCCCTGCAGCTGACAGAAGTTGATTTTTACCTTCATTTTTTCAATCCCCGTTGGCTGCGGAGTGGGGGGGCGTGGCCTGACATAGTCGGAGCGTGGTTTCGCAAGATCTGGGGCGGGGGGGTCAGAGTGGCATGAATTACAGGTCGATGACATGGTAATTTATGAGGGACCCGCAATGGGTAGCAGTGGAAAAAAAACATCTTTTATTAGTACTGAATGGTCGTAGTCTAAAATTAGTTAATTTCATCTACGATTTTTGTGTGTCATTGCAGAGAGAAATTCACCCTCCCACCCCTGCAGCTGATTTTTTTTTTCAATCCCCGTTGCCTGCGGAGTGGAGGGGGGCATGGCCTGGCAGAGTTGGGGGTGTGGATTATCAAGATGCTTCGAACGGTTGTAGTCTGAAATTAGTCTATTTCATCTAAAATTTTGTGTGTCATTGCAGAGAGAAATTCACCCTCCCACCCTGCAGCTGACAGAAGTTTATTTTTTCCTTCATTTTTTTCAATCCCTGTTGGCTGCGGAGTAGGAGGGGGCGTGACCTGACACAGTTGGGGGCGTGGCTTAACAAAGCGCTTCGCATAGGTGATTTAAATCTATTTCATTTAATGTTTCTGTGTGTCATTGCAGAATGGCTGCAGAGTGAGAGGGGCATGGTCTGACAGAGTTGGGGGCGTGACTTAGCAAGACGATTCGAACAGTTGTAGTCTATAATTAGTCTATTTTATCTAAAATTTTTGTGTGTCGTTGCAGAGAGAAATTCACCCTCCCACCCCTGCAGCAAACAGAAGTTTATTTTTACCTTCATTTTTTCAATTCCCGTTGGCTGCGGAGTGGGAGGGGGCGTGACCTGACAGAGTCGGGGGCGTGGATTAGCAAGACGCTTCGCATGGGTGGATTTAATCTATTTTATTTAATGTTTCTGTGTGTTGTTTGCAGAAAGAAAGTCAACCTCCCACCCATCCCTGCAGCTGACAGAAGTTGATTTTTACCTTTATTTTTTCAATCTCTGTTGGCTGCGGAGTGAAAGGGGGTGTGGCTGAAACATAGTTTGGGGGTGTGGCTTAGTGAGAGACCTGGGGCGGGCGTTTTAAGTACTTCTTTTAGGGTGGCCTGAATTAAAGGTCAATACCATGCTTATTTATGAGCCCACGCAATAGGCAGCAGTGGAGGAAAACATCTTTTATTACTACTGAACTGTAGTAATAGAAAAAAACATAAGTTATATTTATGGTAACCGGAATACCTTTAACAGTGTCAGTAAATAGAAATGGATGAGATCCTCAGCTGCTGATAATTACCTGGTTGTTATGGAAACCTGCCCTCCCTGTGTGGCTTTGCAGAGAATGGCAGTTGGAGTTTAAAACCAAAGCTCCCAGTTGTAATGTTGGCTAATGGAGATCATATTTTGGGAATATCTCGGGAACGGTATGTCCTAGAGATATGAGACCTGGTCTAAAACCTTCCCGGACACCTGATGTACCTGTGTGCCGAATTTGGTGAAAATCGGTCCAGTAGTTTGGTCGCGCATAGAGAACAGACAGACAGACAGACAGACAGACAGAAATTCATTTTTATATTATTAAGAGATATAGAAGAAGCATATACCTTTTAATGGTAGTACTAGTAGTACTAATAACGCAGATCTTCTATAACATACAAAGAAAGTTAAACAAATGCTTCCACTGTTGAGTTTCTAAAAAGTAAAATGAACTAATAATTGAAAAACTTCCATTATATTCCTACTGCATCGCTACAGGATCTTATTTGATGTTCTAATCACATCAATATGGGAATGACAGGTCCACTTTAAGAATGCCAATAGACATAGGCAACAGTTAAAGAAAATGATTTTCTGTGCTTCTCTTTCAAGCCAAGACATTAAAATGTACAGTGAACAAGTGAACATATTTAATCTGAAAGTATCTGAGGATTCTGAAGTGTTTTTTTATTTCTTGAAAGATATTCGAAATGACTTTTTGTTATAAATGGATTAATTACATTTTCTTCTGCCCTGATGAAATAGCATCTACCACGATGAAAAATGCATTTCCGACACATTTCATCTTCTTTCCTGCACCATCAGGAAGCGTTATGAGGTACTGGTGTTTTAGTGGTATGCAAATTTCATAAACTTCTTCTCCAAATTCTCTTTAAATATAGCATGGAAGTGTTTCATCTATGTGATTTCTTTTTTAAAACAGCAAGCAGAGATCAATTGGTAAAAGGAGAAGAAATAATTGATGTGAGAGCATGTGAATAGAGTACCCATTCCTTTATAACATTACTGTATGCATCAACAGTCCATAGACAGATGTCTCACTCAGTGCCGAGTGAGGAATTCTATATTATTATGCTTAAAAAGACTTTTAGGCTGTTACATCAATGTTAAAAGAGGCATTTTAAATGTGCAACTTTTCATTGCATATTGGCATATAGCTTCCAGCTTGCTCTGAGGGTTTTGGAGAGTAGATAACTACAGCATTTGAAGGTATAGAAATCCCAGTGAGAGTTCTAAAAAAAAAAAAAAAACACCGTACTGAGATTGGCTGAATAAAGAAAAACATCAATGTGTATTTCGTAAGCAAGAAAAAATTCACACAAAGACCCCAGTTATGAAAAGCAATTCTCCTCTACCTTTAGTTAGTAGTTACTATAGTGTGTCCAACTAGAGATGAGCGAATACATTTCTTTTGGTGATTTGATTTGGGCAAAGTTTAGAGAAAGATATGGAGAGGAAAAAAGAGAAAGAAAAAAAAATAAAATAAAAAATGTTAAAAAGTGAGAAACAAGAGAGACAAATATGAGTTCTAGGAGACCTCAGAGTTCCACATGCAAATTCAGGCCAATTGGAGAACTTTGGACTTGAGTAGAATAGATTCAGGCCAGAATTTGAATTGATATTTAACCATATTGCATCTCATAGGATGAGTTGGTTAATATATTAAAAAATGGCTGTCATTTTTTGGCCAGCTTAGTATCCCCCAACATGTACCAAAAGTCTAAACAAAAAACATATTTGGCCTTAAGGGGTTATCTAATATAGTATAAACTTCCCCACCCTTACGCCGGGCCCCTCACAGGGAATATACTTACCTGGGTCCCTGCACTGCCACTGCTGCTTCTCCCCGTGCACCGATGAAAACATCCGGTGTTGGGGGGAAACAGCCAATGGCAGGTGGCGATGGGGACAAGCCTCCCTAGTGTAACCTGCGATGCTAGGGAGGCTCGTCCCTGTCACCACCTGCCATTCCGCTCCCACACTGGATGTTTTCATCTGCACATGGGGAGAAGCGGCAGTGCGGGGACCAGTAGCGGCGCAGAGTTCAGGGAGCCAGGCAAGTATATTCCTTGTGAGTGGCCCAGCATAATTGTAAAAAAAAGTAATACCAAACATGTAGAGTATCTTGTAAACTGAATTTAGGGTCATGAACAAATCGGCTGAACGATTCATAAATTTGTCTTACGAATCGTACATATCGTAAATTTGGGGTCATTTCAATGGATGAACTTACTAACAATAGGAATATTTTGGGAGTAGATAACACTTCAAAGAAGTCCATGGAGGCAAAGCAGATCATCTAAAGCTGCCCATACCCTTTCAATAGCAGTCTGCCAAGCGAAAGTTGAAGTCGCTGCTAGATGCTTCTGGCGGTGGCTTATGTCTTCGGAGAACAGAAAGATTAGGCAAAAATATTAATTTCATCTTATCTTTATCTGCCATGACATCACCTTTTGGGGAATATTTGGGAGCTCCCAACACACATTAGTGTGCCGGCCAAACTTTGGCTGACAACAGGCTAATGTGTATGGCCAGCTTTAGGATGATTGCCTATAAAAGACTTAATAAGCCATAACAAGAGAGAGACAACAGGAAAAAGGTTTTGACTCATGAAGCCTATTGGATTATGACTCTAAAGCAGGGGTGCACAACCTTTTTTGGTCTGGGGGCCGCATTGTTACATCGCTCTATTTCAAGGGGCCACAAATAAACAAAATCGGCCTATTACACAAGCCAGTGCAAAGTGACTGGTGAGGAATGCTCACTATCACAGTCATTCCGCCTACATTTAGTTTTATTGATTATTGGTAGCCCATCCTTGATTGCACAGGGAGATATGCTGCAGAAAAATCGTACATCTTTCATTCCTAATAAAATATGCTAATTAGCCACCAAACAAACCATTCCTTGTTTATCGACTGATCAGCTACTATGATTATACCGGCCAGATATAAGACATGAGCCATCCTATGAACACTTGTTTCCAATAATTGTCCCGAACATCATGCTGCAGGCAGTAGCCCCGAAAGCGAAAGAGTCTATACTTACCTGCTCCCCACCGCTCTTGGTCCTTTGCATTGCCCCCTGTTGTTTCCACCCATCAGTGCATGAGACACGGTTATACACCACTCCAGCCAATGACTGGCTTACGCTGTGATATGCGCCACAAGCAGCATGTCACTTCTGAAGCCAGTCATTGACTGGAGGCCGTGCAATGTGACCATGGCCATGCACTACCAGGTGTAAACAGTGCAGAGACCAGAAGATGGAGGCATCGCAGAGGAACAGAGCGGTGGGGAGCAGGTAATTATGAATCTTCTATTTGGGGCCATGCTGCAGGAACTTGTTAAAAAATTTTTACCAGAAAAGTGGCGACCATTTTCTTCCTGCCCTCCTATTCATAAATCAGTGCTTTCCTGTCCCCAGTTTAGGCGCCCCTGCAGTTACCAGTAAGCACTTACCTTGCTAGTGGGGAGAGCACTTATTCGTTAACGCTTGAATGACCCGGCCTGAAAAGGCCTTAGTGACCAGACATTTTTTTGTGATTTAGTGCACGGGGTGGTTCAAACAGTTATAAATATCTTATTTGTTGGACTATCAAAATCTTTTTGCAACAATTTTTACGTGACACATAGGGCCTTATAATTTATTTTTTTAGTAGTTTTATTTGGGGGAAACTGTACAAAAACATCATTAAAAAGTTACTATAGCTGGTTCTTTTTGTTATATAATATGTATAGTTCATGTGAATGGTACGGTTTGGTTAGTATGGCTGCTTTCTCTTTTATGTACTTTCTTCTTCTTCTTTTTTTTTTTTTTTTTCATTTTTCTTTTTTAACTTATTTTTTATATTTCTGCTACATAATATGTCCTCCAAGAGGTCATAAAAAGACCTTGGGAGGACACCGTCACTTTTTAAATTTGCACTTTAGTTTTTATTTTGTACTGTTATTTGTATTTATTAATATTTTATTGCATTTTTTTAATAATTAGTTTATACTTATTTTTAAATATATTTTTTCCACATAATATGTCCCACAAGAGCTCATAAAAAGACTGTATGGAGGACAATTAACACTTTTCCTTTTTATTTTATTTGTATTTATTTATTTATTTTAGAATTTTCTATTTTGTTAAATATTATTTTTGGCCACATATTTTCCCCAAGTGGTCATGAAAGACTGTTGCGGGACAGTGCAGGACTTTTTCCTTTTTATTGTATTTTATTCCTATTTTTGTCACATATTTTATTTTTCTTTTCTTTGCGTTTATTATATTTTTTATTTAGTTTTCAATTTTTTAAAATAATTTTTAACTTTTTTTTAAATGTATTTTACCACATAATTTGTCCCCAAGAGGTCACTGAAAGACCTTTGGGAGACAATAGAAGACTTTTTTTTTACTATTTCTACTGTAACTGGAGCATCCAATGGAGCCCCAGTTACAGGGAAACCTGCCTGCTGGGGGAGGTGGGGGCTTTGTACCAGGGCAGAGCTGACCATGGTCTACTGACCCTGCAGCTCTGTGCTCCTCTGCTGCAGAGACACTGAGCGATCACGTGATCGCCGGGTTCACACTGCAGAGCGCTCATAGAGTAGAAGGCAGAAGCGCTTATCAGCGCTTCTGCCCTCTCCTCGGCTTACCAGCGCTCACCAACAGCCGGAGACCCTTCCTGCTACAGTGCAGGAGCTGTAATCTTCTATGCCTGTGTGGCACTCCGGGCAGAAACACAGATGATCCTGCGATCAGCTGTGTTTCTGCCAAGCAGGACGGGGGCCGCAAACCACGGCTCCGGGGGCCGCATGCGGCCCGCGGGCCGCGGGTTGTGCACCCCTGCTCTAAAGACTCCTGCACCTCAGAGTTGAATTTGAAAACCGATCTAATGTATTTTTATTGATTCTCATATTTTTCAGCTTGTACAGTACAGACCAAAAGTTTGGACACACCTTCTCATTCAAAGAGTTTTCTGTATTTTCATGACTATGAAAATTGTAGATTCACACTGAAGGCATCAAAATTATGAATTAACACATGTGGAATTATATACTTAACAAAAAAGTGTGAAACAACTGAAAATATGTCTTATATTCTAGGTTCTTCAAAGTAGCCACCTTTTGCTTTGATTACTGCTTTGCACACTCTTGGCATTCTCTTGATGAGCTTCAAGAGGTAACATAGTAACATAGTAACATAGTTTATAAGGCCGAAAAAAGACATCTGTCCATCCAGTTCGGCCTGTTTTCCTATAAGTTGACCAGAGGAAGGCAAAAAACCCCTGTGAGGTAGAAGCCAATTTTCCCCACTTTAGGGGAAAAAAAATTCCTTCCCGACTCCAATCAGGCAATCAGAATTACTCCCTGGATCAACGACCCATCTCTAGTAGCTATAACCTGTAATATTATTACCCTCCAAAAATACATCCAGGCCTCTCTTGAACTCTTTTAGTGAACTTACCATCACCACCTCCTCAGACAGAGAGTTCCATAGTCTCACTGCTCTTACCGTAAAGAATCCCCTTCTATGTTTGTGTACAAACCTTCTTTCCTCCAGATGCAGAGGATGTCCCCTCCTCACAGTCCTGAGGATAAATAGATCATGGGAGAGATCTCTGTACTGACCTGTGATATATTTATACATAGTTATTAGATCTCCCCTCAGTCGTCTTTTTTCTAAAGTGAATAACCCTAATTTTGATAATCTTTCTGGGTACTGTAGTCCACTCATTCCAGTTATTACTTTAGTTGCCCTCCTCTGAACCCTCTCCAGCTCTGCTATGTCTGCCTTGTTCTCAGGAACCCAGAACTGTACACAGTACTCCATGTGTGGTCTGACTAGTGATTTGTAAAGTGTCAGGACTATGTTCTCATCACGGGCATCTATGCCTCTTTTGATGCAAACCATTATCTTATTGGCCTTGGCAGCAGCTGTCTGGCACTGGTTTCTGCAGCTTAGTTTGCTGTTCACTAAAATTCCTAGGTCCTTTTCCATATCAGAGTTACCCAATATTTTACCATTTAGTATGTACTGGTAACTTGCATTATTCCTTTCCATATGCATAACCTTACATTTGTCAGTGTTAAACCTCATCTGCCACTTCTCTGCCCAAGCCTCCAGTCTATCCAGATCCATCTGTAGCAGTGTACTATCCTCTTCTGTGTTAATTACTTTACACAGTTTAGTGTCATCTGCAAAAATTGATATTTTACTGTGCAAGCCTTCTACAAGATCATTAATAAATATATTGAAGAGAATAGGGCCCAATACTGACCCCTGTGGTACCCCACTAGTGACAGTGACCCAATCTGAGTATGTACCATTAATAACCACCCTATGTTTTCTATCACTGAGCCAGTTACTTACCCACATACAGACACTTTCTCCCAGGCCAAGCATTCTCATTTTTATATACTAACCTTTTATGTGGTACAGTGTCAAATGCTTTGGAGAAGTCCAGATATATGACATCCATTGATTCGCTGCGGTCCAGTCTAGAACTTACCTCCTCATAGAAACTGATTAAATTGGTTTGACATGACTGATCCCTCATGAAGCCATGTTGATATGGAGTAATTTTCTTATTTTCATTGAGGTACTCCAAGATAGCATCTCTTAGAAAACCCTCAAACAGTTTACCCACGACAGATGTTAAACTTACCGGCCTATAGTTCCCGGGCTCTGTTTTTGGACCCTTTTTGAATATTGGCACCACATTTGCTATGCGCCAATCCTGTGGAACACTCCCTGTCAGTATAGAGTCCTTAAATATCAGAAATAAGGGTCTAGCGATTACATTACTTAATTCTCTTAGGATACGTGGGTGTATGCCATCCGGTCCTGGCGATTTGTCTATTTTAATCTTTTTAAGACGCAGCTCTATTTCTTCCTGGGTCAGACAGGGCACTATTAATGGGGAATTTACTTTTATATTCTGCATTTCATCTGACAGTTTATTTTCCTCAGTGAATACAGTGGAGAAAAAGATATTTAGTAGCTTTGCTTTCTCCTCATCGCTCTCTGAAACTCCCCCCTCATTACTCTGTAAGGGGCTGACACCTTCAGGTTTATACTTTTTACCATTTATATAATTAAAGAACATTTTAGGGTTAGTTTTACTCTCTTTGGCGATTAATCTCTCGGTCTCTAGTTTGGCTGTTTTTATTTGTCTTTTACATATTCTATTTTTTTCCTTGTAGTTTTTCAATACTTCCTCGCTCCCCTACTGTTTTAGTGATTTAAATGCTTTCTGTTTGTCATTTATTGCTTTCTTTACAGCTCTATTTATCCACATTGGTTTTTTCTTGTATCTTAACCTTTTATTCCCATAAGATATGTACCTCTCACAATTAGATATTAGGATGTTTTTAAAAATATCCCATTTTGTGGCTGTATTTTTATTTTTGAGGACTTTGTCCCAGTTAGTTAGGCCTATGGCCTCTCTTAGTTGGCTAAATTTAGCATTTTTGAAGTTTGGTATTTTTGTTCCTCCCTGAAGAAACGCTCTTTTGAATGACAGTTGGAAGGTTATTATATTATGGTCACTATTTCCCAGGTGTCCCCCGACCTGCACATCTGTTGTTCTGTCAGGTCTGTTGGTTAATACTAAGTCCAGTATGGCCGTCCCTCTAGTAGGGTCCTGAACCAGTTGGGAAAGGTAATTGTCTTTGGTTATTTCCAAGAACCTGTTTCCTTTATGAGATATACAGGTTTCAGTTTTCCAGTCTATATCTGGGTAGTTGAAATCCCCCATAATAACGACCTCATTATGATTTGCCACCTCGTCTATTTCGTTTAGAAGTAGATTTTCTATGGGCTCTGGTATATTAGGAGGTTTATAATAAAGTCCTATTAGTATTTTATTATTGTTTTTGGCTCCGTTTATTTCTACCCACAGTGACTCCACATCTTCATGTCCCTCACTTATATCTTCCCGGGGTGTGGGCTTTAGACAGGACTTTACATAAAGGCAAACCCCTCCCCCTCTCCGGTTCAGGTAGTCACCTGAAAGGTTTTCACTTCACAGGTGTGCCCTGTCAGGTTTAATAAGGGGGATTTCTTGCCTTATAAATGGGGTTGAGACCATGAGTTGTGTTGGGCAGAAGTCAGGTGGATACACAGCTGATAGTCCTACTGAATAGACTGTTAGAATTTGTATTATGGCAAGAAAAAAGCAGCTAAGTAAAGAAAAACGAGTGGCCATCATTACTTTAAGAAATGAAGGACAGTCAGTCCGAAAAATTGGGAAAACTTTGAAAGTGTCCCCAAGTGCAGTCGCAAAAAGCCATCAAGCGCTTCAAAGAAACTGGCTCACATGAGGACCGCCCCAGGAAAGGAAGACCAAGAGACACTTCTGCTGCGGAGGATAAGTTCATCTGAGTGACCAGCCTCAGAAATCACAGGTTAACAGCAGCTCAGATTAGAGACCAGGTCAATGCCACACAGAGTTCTAGCAGCAGACACATCTCTACAACAACTGTTAAGAGGAGACTGTGTGCAGCAGGCCTTCATGGTAAAATAGCTGCTAGGAAACCACTGCTAAGGACAGGCAACAAGCAGAAGAGACTTGTTTGGGCTAAAGAACACAAGGAATGGACATTAGACCAGTGGAAATCTGTGCTTTGGTCTGATGAGTCAAAATTTGAGATCTTTGGTTCTAACCACCGTGTCTTTGTGCGACGCAGAAAAGGTGAACGGATGGACTCTACATGCCTGGTTCCCACCGTGAAGCATGGAGGAGGAGGTGTGATGGTATGCGTGCTTTGCTGGTGATACTGTTGGGGATTTGTTTAAAATTGAAGGCACACTGAGCCAGCATGGCTACCACAGCATCTTGCAGCGGCATGCTATTCCATCCGGTTTGCGTTCAGTTGGAACATCATTTATTTATCAACAGGGCAATGACCCCAAACACACCTCCAGGCTTTGTAAGGGCTATTTGACCAAGAAGGAGAGTGATGGGGAGCTACGCCAGATGACCTGGCCTCCACAGTCACCAGACCTGAACCCAATCGAGATGGTTTGGGGTGAGCTGGACCGCAGAGTGAAGGGAAAAGGGCCAACAAGTGCTAAGCATCTCTGGGAACTCCTTCAAGACTGTTGGAATAACATTTCAGGTGACTACCTCTTGAAGCTCATCAAGAGAATGCCAAGAGTGTGCAAAGCAGTAAGCAAAGCAAAAGGTGGCTACTTTGAAGAACCTAGAATATAAGACATATTTTCAGTTGTTTCACACTTTTTTGTTAAGTATATAATTCCACATGTGTTAATTCATAATGTTGATGCCTTCAGTGTGAATCTACAATTTTCATAGTCATGAAAATACAGAAAACTCTTTGAATGAGAAGGTGTGTCCAAACTTTTGGTCTGTACTGTATGTATATTTTTATTGGGTTCACTTTATTTAGTTTTTGTTTGTTCCTCTGTTCAATATGCATCCATTTGCACATATTTACATATAATGGGTTGGGGTATCACATGCTGTTTTCTCTTTATATTTAACCTTTTTCTTCAGAAAGTAGATTTGCTATGATTAAGAAATAAGTTTAGGTTTGAAATGGCAACCAATCAGATTCCACCTTTCATTTTTCTTTTGCCAGTTCTACTTGTCACCAGTTTGATAAATCTCACCCATTGTTTTTAATGATGGAATAAAGGCTTGTTTTTAAAAGACCAGTCAGATGTTGTAACACCTCCTTCTATTCTACCCAGACTGTGTAGGAATATACTCCTTATTGATGACATCCATTTATTAATGTATTGAGAAATTTCTGGGAGGAACAGTTAACATAACAGTTTTAAGAAAAATGCTCCAAAATGGTTATTTCATGATGGATACTATTTTCTAACAGAGGTGTTCTGCATAGATGACAAGTCCTTTTTAAGGAACCATAATAACAATATGAATTATGGTAGAAGAAATCGCTTGGTAATACTTATGGGTTATATATCCATGCTGGACGTCATCATACTAGATCTTGTAAGTAGAGACCTGTTGCTATGTCTAGTAGAAGATATGGATAGGGTCTATCCAGGTGGGACAGCCCTTCTAGGCACTCATCAGAAGTATATCATGTTCAATGGGTCTTTGTTCTAGTGAGTCGCATAGAAATGTATTGAAGCCTAAGGGCTTTTTGTCTAGAAAAATGTGAATAAGAAACCTCTTGTGGATGCTGCATGGCACGCGTGATGTTGCCAGTATGTGGGTGTTAGATGCACAGTCTGAACAATAAACAAAGCCAAAGGGCAGGTATTTTAGAATTATAAAAACAAATATATTTTCACTTGTTGTTGTCATGGTAACAGTAGTGAGAGGGGGGGTAGTAACACTGCAACTGTCACACAACAATTTAGTGTGAGTGCCTAGGTGTAAGAGCAACTGTCATAACCAAGTAAGCAGGTTCTGATGCAGAAGGTTACATAGTTACATAGTTACTATGTTCAAAAAACACATATCAATTTCAACTAAGGGATAGGTGGGGATGCAAATCCCAAGGCTGATCAATAATATTTATATTACCAAACTGCTTGAGAAAGGCTCATGGAGCCGAAACGTTGCATCCCACATGGGTAAATAAACGCTTGTTCACACTAACTTTTTGGAGAGTGCTGCCTTTTTCATGGCTATATTACCAAAAAATATTTTTCCTTGTTCTTTTAAACTTGGTAGTAGTAAATTTTACTTGAGACTAAGGAAACCCAACAACCTGATTATGATGGCCATCGGCCTCAATGTGGCCATTGACTATATCATGTTCTTTGACTATATCTATGCGGAGAACACCTATATTGGCGTGAGGAGACTTGTAGGCCATACATACTCCTCTGGAATTCTTGGAAGAATGGATGCAAATGACCTCTTAACAAGCTCTGCAAGATGTAAGGCAGCTATGCTATAAGTCTGTGATGGCTAACCTCCAACACTCCAGCTGTGGAAAAACTACAACTCCCAAGATGTACACTTGCTTGGCTGTTCTCAGAACTTCATAGAAATGAAAGGAACATGCTGGGGGTCGTAGTTTCACCACAGCTGGAGTGCTGGAGGTTAGCCATCACTGCATTGACCCTTTAAATTTTGGAGTGATCTGTTTTGGAGAGATAGTACCCTCCAAATCCTGACTTAGGCCTCTCACCCAGTTAAGCCAGTTGTCTCTGCTCTGCACTGATGAGGAGCAATCACCCCGAAACAGCTGTCTGCAGATGAGGTGCTGGCTTATTTATTATCCGAGTCATGTCTCGGCTTATCTCAAAGCCTATTTTAAGGTTCGAACATTGCCTTACATCTGGTGGCATTAAAGACAGAGCTTGTTAAGAGCTCATTAGCATCCCTTTCTTTCCAGAATTCCAGAGGAGCATGTATGGCCTATAAGTCTCCTCACGCCGATTAAGGCGTTCTCCCCAAGGAGAGATAGTACCCCCCAAGTTCTGACCTGGGTTGTCACCCAGTTAAGCCAGTTCTCTCTGCTCTGCACTGATGAGGGGCAATCAGCCCGAAGTAGCTGGCTGCAGATGAGGTGCTGCCTTACTTAATATCCGAGTCATGTCTCAAGGCCTATTTAAAGGGTCAAACATTGACTTATGATAGGATAGCTGCCTTACATGTAGAGGCATTAGAGGCAGAGCTTGCTAAGATCTCATTTGCATCCCTTCTTCCAATCTAAGTGTCTGTCTCAAAACCTTTGGCCACCACTATATAAATGTTTCTGAGGTGCATGTGGCATGAGCGGACAATTCATTGAAAATATGGGGTAAAGGAAAAGATCTGAGTCAAATCTAACCCGGCCATAGAGGACATGCTACCTAGGACTTGTGGTGATGTCCCACACTGAGATGGAAATATCAGGATTAGGTAGGTTAGTAGATAGAGAAAATACAAGAAGCTCAGTTTATGAAAGATTCAGTTTCAGGTGAATATACAGAAAAAGTCTGCTTCTGTGTGGGCTTTAAATGATGGGACTTGGGTATCACCCATTTCTGGGGTATAATTTTTGTACTTACTGTTATCTGTGTACCGATACTTAATCAAAAACAATTTTTAAGAAGATACCTAAGAACTCTGCAAATATAATAATTATTTTTTACTTCTATATTTTTGCAGTTTTTGAATCTAAAACCAAATGAGAACCTCTAACAAAAGTCCTAACCACAACCCATACCATTTGACTGGACATGACAAAACATGGAGATTTCTAAAAATGATCAAAAAAAAAACTCAATTTTAAGACAATCATCAAAATAAAACTTTGATTATTCTCATTGCGGTGCAACTTTCCAGTTGTTTTCTCATGGAGAAACCTAACACTGTTCATTTCTTATAATCAGCACACAGAGATTTGTCTTGCGTCTCACAAATGTAGTCTATTTAATCTCCTGTAGTGTGGGAAATTATGTTCAAGCTCTCGGCGCAATGGTGTCCATAGTAAGTTATGCATGTAGTGACAAGTACATGCCATAAGGTCTCAGGATTATATCCGCAATGTGTTGCTGCTGACTGTTGATCAAAATAGGCTTGAAGAAAAACATTATTTCAGGTGTGAAAAACTGTCACCTTTATCAAATAATTTTCTTGCATTTCCCCTAAGCCACAGAAGCCTATTTAAACTCAGAAGGTTAAGTTTATAACATTCATTACGACTGAAAATTCCGTTCGCACCAGCATGATGCTCTCTTTATAATGTGTTACATTAAAACTACGTTACGAATAGCCTTTTGAAAATTGCATTTGTGCGGTATCGTTGATTATACCTTATTTTATTGTTTAATTATACATTCTCCGGATTTAATTTCTAGGTTGCTCAATGAACAATATGTGCGCCATTATTGGCACATTACTTTGAGGTTAGCAGCTTCTGTAAAACACGCTCCACTGCATCAATATGTTTCAGAATAGCAGTGTAATGAAGTAAGTATAGTTAGTGTCTTGTTGGGGGAAAAAAAAAGGATTTATTCACAAAGAGAGCTGAAAGACCTCCTGGCCATTTACTATGTATAGAGATAAAAGATCGTTATTAAAGTCTTCAGCATAGCTCCCAGAAAGTCACTTAACGAAAATCTCTTAGAGAGGATTGGTTACTTCCATGCTGGATGTGACCCAAGGAGATGATCAAAATAAGCCAAGCTTCACTTCATTCCCTAACAGTGGCCCATAACAGTAAGTGCCTTAGTGGCATATGGGAATAGATGCAAAAGTATGGTAAAAATGCAGCTAATATCTCTTTCAAATGCTTTTATGAATAGGGGGAAAAAAGAGAGTAAAACTAAGGACATGTCACAAAAGATGGTGCGGAGTGATGGTATGGAGGGAATTTTGTTTATTTTACTCTTTTAGCTTGTGTGTTTTTAGCAGACAGAAGTAAGAAGAGATGCTGCTTAAAAGGGTTGGCCACTTTCTGGTTACTGTTGACTAGTGTTGAGTAAATCGAAATATCCAAAGTGGACTTGGATCTGAATTTCAGGGAAAATTTGATTTGTGCTTTGTGGTAACTAATCAATTTTCCATGAAATGGGGATAAAAATAAAAAATAAATCATACTCACCTCCATCCATTTGAGCGCGAAGAGGCTGCCATGGACATCTTGCTTGAAGATCCTGTATATTGTATGCGATGATGTATGACGTCACCACGCTGGCCAGCATGATGACATCATCATTCACCACACGAGATTTAATTTGGGTACTTCAAGCAAGATGGCTGCTGCAGCCTCTTGGTGCTCAAATGAATTTTTTTTTTTTACTGTTCAACCTCTGAAAGGCCTTAATATTCATCTCAGATGCCACAATCAATGATGAACATGGCATCTGAATTGTTCAATGATGGGGCGGCGCAATCGCTGTTCCCCGTCATTGCACACGCTACATTCTACTTACAAAGAAATGCGCTTAGTGACAAAGTAATTCGTCATGAAGCAAATGTTTTTGTAAAATTCAGCAAAGCAGCCAAATCAAATTTTTAAGAACTTCACTCATCTCTACTGTTGACCAATGTGTTCATGAGATAATTATATGGCACTTACTACATTAGCCTTTGCTGAAATTCGGTACCATTTTCTATATTTCATAAGATATGCCCCCTTTTTTACAAAGTCTGTTGTGCTGTCCACAAAGGTTGTGTCAATAAAATGGCTGCTGATGGAGGGTCACGTGACCAGGCAAATCACCTCCATGTGATGTCTCCTCTATTCAAATACACTGCACCTGGACTAAACTCCCAACAGAGCAAGTACAGATGGCAGGTGTAGTTTATTAGAATGGAGGAGGATGGATGTGATTTATCTGGTCACATGACACTCCATCAGCAGCCATCTTATGGACAGGACCTCTGTATGGACAGCACAAAAGACTTTGTAGATAAGGGGACACAACTTATAAAATATAGAAAATGGTGCAGAATTTCAACAAAGGCTACATTAGTAATTACTAGAGATGAGCGAACATGCTCGTCCGAGCTTGGTGTTCGTTCGAGTATTAGGGTATTCGCATATGCTCGATACTCGGACGAGCATATCGCGATCCTCGAGGAAATGGCAACTTCCTGCATGTTAGGCGTCTTTTCTCAGCCAATCAACATGCAGGAGAGTCTTTGGTACCTCCTAGCATCACATGGGGCCCCTACAAGTCGACAGCAGGGATTGGCTGGCCAAATCAGATGACCTGGGAATATAAGAATCTGGTCCCGCGCTGCTTGCGTCAGACGCCGCCTGAATGAGATTAGGGATAGAGCTGCTGTCTGTCAGGGAGAGTGTTAGGGCCTGAATTTAGATGTTGGTTAGGCAGGAATCACCCACAAAGAACCCAACAGCCCTTCTAAGGGCTACAAGCACCTTTTTTTTGGTCTCCTCCTGGCTGCAAGCTGGGACTTGTAGTGCAGCTACCTCCATCTTGGCTGCACACTGTACACAGTGACTGGTGGCAGAAGGGACAGCACGTGGTCCACACAGACCCAAAAGAAATTGCCCAAAGTCCTCTCAGTACTCATTTTTGCTGCTACTGCTGCTGCTGTACCTTGGCTTGCTGGGATCTGTAGTGCAGTCTAGGGAATACGTTTTTTCTTTCATTTCTATACACTACAGTTCAGTGAACAATTATGTAGTGTACTGTACAGTAGCGTCAGTCTAGGGAATACGTTTTTCTCTCATTTCTATACACTACAGTCCAGTAAACAATTATGTAGTGTATTGTACAGTGGCGTCAGTCTAGGGAATACGTTTTTCTCTCATTTCTATACACTACAGTCCAGTAAACAATTATGTAGTGTACTGTACAGTAGCGTCAGTCTAGGGAATACGTTTTTTATATAATTTATATACACTACAGTCCAGTGAACAATTATGTAGTGTGCTGTACAGTAGCGTCAGTCTAGGGAATACGTTTTTTTATATATCCTACAGTGCAGTGAAAAATTGAGTGGTTTGCGGTGCAATAGCCGCCGTCTAAAGACTACCTTTTTCCTCTCAGTCATATATACTACAGTGCAGTGCGAAATTGTGTCGTGTGCTGCACACTAGCCGGAATGTATAAAATATATTTTTTTCCTCTCAGTTATACATTATACAGTGCAGTGCAAAATTCTGTAGTGTGCTGCACACTAGCCGGAGTGTAGAAAATATACGTTTTTTCTCTCAGTTACATATTATACAGTGCAGTGAAAAATTCTGTCATGTGCTGCACACTAGCCGGAGTGTAGAAAATATAAGTTTTTTCTCTCATATATATATCTTATACAGTGCAGTACAAAATTCTGATGTATGCTGCACACTAGCCGGAGTGTAGAAAATTTACGTTTTTCCTCTCAGTTATATATTATACAGTGCAGTGCAAAATTCTGTCGTGTGCTGCACACTAGCCGGAGTGTAGAAAATATACGTTTTTCCTCTCAGTTATATATCCTACAGTGCAGTGAAAAATTGAGTGGTTTGGGTTGCAATAGCCGCCGTCTAAATACTACGTTTTTCCTCTCAGTCATATATTACTACAGTGCAGTGCGAAATTGTGTTGTGTGCTGCACACTAGCCGGAGTGTAGAAAATATACGTTTTTCCTCTCAGTTATATATTATACAGTGCAGTGCAAAATTCTGTCGTGTGCTGCACACTAGCCGGAGTGTAGAAAATATACGTCTTTTCTCTCAGTTATATGTTATACAGTGCAGTGCAAAATTCTGTCGTGTGCTGCACACTAGCCGGAGTGTAGAAAATATACGTTTTTTCTCTCAGTTATATATTATACAGTGCAGTGAAAAATTGTGTCGTGTGCTGCACACTAGCCGGAGTGTAGAAAATATATGTTTTTTCTCTCAGTTATATATTATACAGTGCAGTGAAAAATTGTGTCGTGTGCTGCACACTAGTCGCAGTGTAGAAAATATACGTTTTTCCTCTCAGTTATATATCCTACAGTGCAGTGAAAAGTTGAGTGGTTTGCGGTGCAATAGCCGCCGTTTACAGACTACGTTTTTCCTCTCAGTCATATATACTACAGTGCAGTGCGAAGTTGTGTTGTGTGCTGCACACTAGCTGGAGTGTAGAAAATATACGTTTTTCCTCTCAGTTATATATTTAAAAGTGCATTGCAAAATTCTGTCATGTGCTGCACACTAGCCGGAGTGTAGAAAATATACGTTTTTTTCTCTCAGTTATATATTATACAGTGCAGTGAAAAATTCTGTCATGTGCTGCACACTAGCCGGAGTGTAGAAAATATACGTTTTTTTCTCTCAGTTATATATTATACAGTGCAGTGAAAAATTCTGTCGTGTGCTGCACACTAGCCGGAGTGTAGAAAATATACGTTTTTCCTCTCAATCATATATACTACAGTGCAGTGCAAAAATCTGTTTTGTGCTGCACACTAGCCGGAGTGTAGAAAATATACGATTTTCCTCTCAGTTATATATATCCTACAGTGTATTGAAAAATTGAGTGGTTTGTGGTGCAATAGCCGCCGTCTAAAGACTACGTTTTTCCTCTCAGTCATATATACTACAGTGCAGTGCGAAATTGTGTTGTGTGCTGCACACTAGCCGGAGTGTAGAAAATATACGTTTTTCCTCTCAGTTATATATTATACAGTGCAGTGCAAAATTCTGTTGTGTGCTGCACACTAGCCAGAGTGTAGAAAATATACGTTTTTTCCTCTCAGTTATGTATATACAGTGCAGTGCAAAATTCTGTTGTGTGCTGCACACTAGCCGGAGTGTAGAAAATATACGTTTTTCCTCTCAGTTATATATCGTACAGTGCAGTGAAAAATTGAGTGGTTTGCGGTGCAATAGCCGCCGTCTAAAGACTACCTTTTTCCTCTCAGTCATATATACTACAGTGCAGTGCGAAATTGTGTCGTGTGCTGCACACTAGCCGGAGTGTAGAAAATATACGTTTTTCCTTTCAGTTATATATTATACAGTGCAGTGCAAAATTCTGTCGTGTGCTGCACACTAGCTGGAGTGTAGAAAATATACGTTTTTTCTCTCAGTTATATATTATACAGTGCAGTGAAAAATTGTGTCGTGTGCTGCACACTAGCCGGAGTGTAGAAAATATACGTTTTTTTCTCTCAGTTATATATTGTGCAGTGAAAAATTGTGTCGTGTGCTGCACACTAGTTGGAGTGTAGAAAATATAAGTTTTTTTTCTCTCAGTTATATATCATACATTGCAGTGAAAAATTGAGTGGTGTGCGGTACAATAGCCACCATCTAAAGACTACGTTTTTTCTCTCAGTTATATATCATACAGTGCAGTGAACATATAAAATGTTGAACCCAAGGGCTAAGGGTCGAGGACGAGGGCATGGGCGTTCAAGTAGTTTAGGGGGCAGAGGCCGTGGTCTTGGGCAGGGTGACACAGTACATGTTGATGATGGAGCAGTGGAACGCTGCAGAGTTTTGCTCCCTAGCTTCATCTCGCAACTTACTGGTTCACCCGAGCATCTGGAAAAATTCGACTCGAATAACAAGCACCTGAGCATTTTAGTGCTCGCTCATCTCTAGTAATTACCATATAATCATCTCACAAACACACTGGTCAATAATAACCAGAAAGTGGCCAATACCTTTAAAGCATATCTCACCAAGTAGAGTTATCTTTCAGATAACAAAAGTCCAGTACAACTATACCAACAAAATGGCAATCTGTTTCTCTGGTTAAGGGAGCTGTTTCATCTCATACGTGGCTGGCATGCATAACAGCACTTCCGAATCTTCTTGGCAAATGAGATGTTGCATTAAAGGATTTTTCCAGGCTCCTGATATTGATGACGTATGCCCTCAAAGACATAGGGTCCGTGAGCGGGCCATATGTCCTGGAGCGGCATCGATCGTGTGCACGGGAGCGCACAACATAATTGATTACAATGATGCTGTGCACGTCGGGCCGCCCGCGGGACTATTGTCCTGCACTCATATGATTTTATGAGTGCTGGACAATAGCCCCGCCGCAACCACAACCGCAACCGGGTGGCCCGGCGTGCACAGCATCATTGTAATTAATGATGCTGTGCGCTCCTGTGCGCACGATCGATGCCACTCCGGGACATATGGCCTGCTCACGGACCGTATGTCTCGTAGGGCATGCGGTTGTGTGAAAGGGGCCTTATCCTTTAGGATCGGTGAGGGTCTGACACCCTCTCATCCCCACTGGTCAGCTTTTCCCTGCAGTCCCCTGTGCTGGAACTAGCTCTCAAATGAAACAGAAAGAACAGCTCCATTCAAAGTGTAGTGGTTGTGCAACTCAGGTGCATAAAGTGAATGGGAACTGAGCTGAATTAACCCAGGACAGCCACTACACTTTCTGGAGAGGAAAATGAGAAAAATAAAAATCCTGCTATTGCTTTTCTGCGCTATAAATTTGGTCATTACTAGAGATGAGCGAGCACTAAAATGCTCGGGTGCTCGTTATTCGAGTCGAACTTTTCCCGATGCTCGGGTGCTCGTTTCGAATAACGAACCCCATTGAAGTCAATAGGAGACTCAAGCATTTTTTGCAGGGGACCAAGGCTCTGCCTAGGGAAGGCTGGGTGAAAACCTGGAAACTTCAGAAAATGATGGAAACACCACGGAAATGGACAGGAAACAGCAGGGGCAGCATGCATGGATGCCTCTGAGGCTGCTTAATCCCACTATTTCCCCTAAATTCTCAGGCAACAGCCTGGTGGTTATCCTCATAGCAATTGTGCTCACCCAGACCAAGAAAGGCGATGCAAATACCCATCACATGTTAGGGAAGCACCCAACTAGGTGCAACGAAGGTCCATCACCGCCTGCAGGTGACACCACTGCTCATGCTGGAACTGCAGCTAAAATCAAGTTTAGTATCTGTTCTTATCAGTTGCTGTGGCTGTTGGATGTATAGTGGTGAGCATAGCTGCTTCCCAAGCATCTAAAAAATAAATCAGTACAATATCTAATACGTCCCCCTACCCAGGTAAATTGTTTGGAGAGAGGGCCTGTAGGTGGGGGGAAGGAGGTTTCGCTGGAAGAGCCAGGGGAGTGCCCCCTGGGCTAGCGTGTGTGGTGGTGACAACAGCCGGAATGGATTTTGAAAAACTGTTGCATCAACCGGTGCGGTATCGATTCTTCTCAGTTTAATACCATATACGTCCCCTATCTTGGGACCTTATATTTTATGGATTTTTCGAGGACGGAAAATGGAAAAAGAGCTTGCTCTGGCCAGGGGAGTGTCTTTCCCACTGCAGCTAAGGGGAAGTGTCCATGCTCTGCCTATCACAGGTCAGGAGGGAAATAAAAGAAGAACCAAACAAAAATCTGTACAATATCTAAGACGTCCCCTATCCGGGTAAATTGTTTGTAGAGAGGGCCTGTAGGTGGGGGGCAGGCTGGGGGTAAGGAGGTTTCGCTGGAAGAGTCAGAGGAGTGCCCCCTGGGCTAGCGTGTGTGGTGGTGACAACAGCCGGGTGTAGTTAGAATGACGACGCAGGACCCCAACTTAATAATTTAGCATCAACCGGTACAATTGTCAATTATGAGCTACATCAAGTGTGGTATGTTTTCTATGTATACAACTCAGTTTAATACCGTATATGGCAGCTATCGGAAAAATAGTTTGTAGAGAGAGAGAGAAAGATAGGACAAAGAAGTAAATTGTTTGAAGAGAGGGGCTGTAGGTGTGGGGGCAGGCTGGGGGGAAGGAGGTTTCGCTGGAACAGCCAAAGGAGTGCCCCCTGGGCTAGCGTGTGTGGTGGTGACAACAGCCAGGTGTAGTTAGAATGATGACGCAGGACCCCAACTTAAAAATTTAGCATCAACCGGTACAGTCGTAAATTATGAGATTGATCAAGTGTGGTATGTCTTCTATGTATACTACTCAGTTTAATACCGTATATGGAAGCTATCCGGAAAAATAGTTTGCAGAGAGAGAGAGAGAAAGATAGGACAAAGCAGTAAATTGTTTGGAGAGAGGGCCTGTAGGTGGGGTGGCAGGCTGAGGTGAAGGAGGTTTCGCTGGAAGAGCCAGAGGAGTGGCCCCTGGGCTAGCGTGTGTGGTGGTGATAACAGCCGGATGTAGTTAGAATGACGACGCAGGACCCCAACTTAAAAATTTAGCATCAACCGGTACAATTGTCAGTTATGAGCTACATCAAGTGTGGCATGACTTTTAAATGGATATTGCATGTGGTCACGTACTCCCTGGAACCCCATAGTCACCCCTTCCCTGATGTGCTAGCCCAGAACATTTCTCTGTCCTAATTCGCAAGACCTTTTGCTGTTTCCGTGTGCTGACAGTGGGGATTTACCAGTGTTGTCTGAGGAGGTGGTGGACAATGGCGAGACACAGGTGTCGGGGAGGGGTGAGGTAGTTGTATGGGAAGCAAGTTACAGTGGGACTTCTTGGGGGAATTTCTCA
>ONZH01015181.1:0-34241 GCA_900303285.1 Rhinella marina
AACAGATCAGACGGTGTGTATGAACACTACGTATATACAATTATTTTTGCAAGAGAACGCAAAGTACAGGTGCCAATGAAAAGGCTTTTTTTTTTATATTTCTAGGTACACAGCCGTGTACTAAACAGATCAGACGGTGTGTATGAACACTACGTATATACAATTATTTTGCAAGAGAACGCAAAGTACAGGTGCCAATGAAAAGGCTTTTTTTTTTATATTTCTAGGTACACAGCCGTGTACTAACAGATCAGACGGTGTGTATGAACACTACGTATATACAATTATTTTGCAAGAGAACGCAAAGTACAGGTGCCAATGAAAAGGCTTTTTTTTTTAAATATATTTCTAGGTACACAGCCGTGTACTAACAGATCAGACGGTGTGTATGAACACTACGTATATACAATTATTTTGCAAGAGAACGCAAAGTACAGGTGCCAATGAAAAGGCTTTTTTTTTAATATATTTTCTAGGTACACAGCCGTGTACTAACAGATCAGACGGTGTGTATGAACACTACGTATATACAATTATTTTGCAAGAGAACGCAAAGTACAGGTGCCAATGAAAAGGCTTTTTTTTTAAATATATTTCTAGGTACACAGCCGTGTACAAACAGATCAGACGGTGTGTATGAACACTACGTATATACAATTATTTTGCAAGAGAACGCAAAGTACAGGTGCCAATGAAAAGGCTTTTTTTTAAATATATTTCTAGGTACACAGCCGTGTACAAACAGATCAGACGGTGTGTGTGAACACTACGTATATACAATTATTTTGCAAGAGAACGCAAAGTACAGGTGCCAATGAAAAGGCTTTTTTTTTTATATATTTCTAGGTACACAGCCGTGTACAAACAGATCAGACGGTGTGTATGAACACTACGTATATACAATTATTTTGCAAGAGAACGCAAAGTACAGGTGCCAATGAAAAGGCTTTTTTTTAAATATATTTCTAGGTACACAGCCGTGTACAAACAGATCAGACGGTGTGTATGAACACTACGTATATACAATTATTTTGCAAGAGAACGCAAAGTACAGGTGCCAATGAAAAGGCTTTTTTTAAAATATATTTCTAGGTACACAGCCGTGTACAAACAGATCAGACGGTGTGTATGAACACTACGTATATACAATTATTTTGCAAGAGAATGCAAAGTACAGGTGCCAATGAAAAGGCTTTTTTTTTAAATATATTTCTAGGTACACAGCCGTGTACAAACAGATCAGACGGTGTGTATGAACACTACGTATATACAATTATTTTGCAAGAGAACGCAAAGTACAGGTGCCAATGAAAAGGCTTTTTTTTTTTATATTTCTAGGTGCACAGCCGTGTACAAACAGATCAGACGGTGTGTATGAACACTACGTATATACAATTATTTTGCAAGAGAACGCAAAGTACAGGTGCCAATGAAAAGGCTTTTTTTTAATATATTTCTAGGTACACAGCCGTGTACAAACAGATCAGACGGTGTGTATGAACACTACGTATATACAATTATTTTGCAAGAGAACGCAAAGTACAGGTGCCAATGAAAAGGCTTTTTTTTTTATATATTTCTAGGTACACAGCCGTGTACTAAAAGGTCAGACGGTGGGTATTTACACCTGGTATACAAAAAGGGTATTGCAGGCACACAGAACCCAGAACACTAGAGCCAAATAAACTGTATTTAAAAAAATAATAAAATTCACAGCCGTATACTGCCAGATCAGATGGTGCATATACACACTAGGTATATAACAGGGTTTTGCAGCCAAAAAGAACGCAGAACAGTAGTGCCAAATATAGTTTTGTATGTAGCAGAGCACCTAATACACCACTAATGCCATTCTCTGTCCCTACTCCAGCAGCTATCCCTGAATACAGCAACCGTTCTCTGCAGACTGTATATTGTAGTAAAGCTATCACTGTACTTCACTATAGTAGCCCTGATAAGGGCTTTTAATCACGCTCCTGCCTGTCCAACAGCTAAAACCTATCTGTCCCTTCTCCAGCCTCTGTCCCTGACTAAGTTCACGCAGCATATGCGAACGAGCAGGAAGAGCTGAGTTTTTAATATTCGAGGTCACATGGTTTTTCCAGCCAATCCATGTAGACGCTGTTTTCGCGCTGCCAGCGTGCTCCGCGGGCCTGTCATACCCCCCCTGCATGTTGATTGGTGGAAAAAGAGCGCCAGGGAAGGTGGGAGGGGAAACGAATTCTAAGTGCGCCATCGCCGTTATACTCGATTGAAATCGAGTATGCCGAATATCGTAGTATTCGATCGAATACCGGCTCGATCGAACACTACTCGCTTATCTCTATTAATTTGTTAAAAATAGTGTTAAATCTGGTATACCCAGGCCCCTCTGCCTCATCATATTCATCCCACTTGGTGGCCCAATCTCAGTGTGAAGGCTTGGAACTTAAACTGCAGAGAGACTGCAGGGGGAGTGTTTTGCATGTGCATTACGTTTAAGTGCACCCACATTCATAGTTAATCCATTCTTTAGGTACAGTGCTGTCAGTATTATAGGCAGTTGTCATCGCCATCTACATCACTGTGCAGGTCACCTTGATTCACAGCTAATCCCTTCTGTTTTCTGTCAAATTACTGTGCATCAGTATTACAAGTCAATAAAAGCATCAGGTCTAATTTATCGTCATAGACTTTACTGTGCAATGCACCAAGATTCAAGCCGTCAGCGGCAGTGGCAGTAACCAAGATTCATAGCCAAACCTTTCTGTTAAATGAAAAGAAAAGCAAACAGCACCCTTTAGTAAAGCAAAAAGAAACGTCTGTGCCCCTGTAGGAGCTGTGGCTAGTAACATAGTAACATAGTAACATAGTTTGTAAGGCCGAAAAAAGACATCTGTCCATCCAGTTCAGCCTGTTTTCCTACAAGTTGATCCAGGGGAAGGCAAAAAACCCTGTGAGGTAGAAGCCACATTTCCTCACTTTAGGGGGAAAAATTCCTTCCCGACTCCAGTCAGGCAATCAGAATAACTCCCTGGATCAACGACCCCTCTCTAGTAACTATAACCTGTAATATTATTACCCTCCAGAAATACATCCAGGCCCTTCTTGAACTCTCTTAGTGAACTTACCATCACCACCTCCTCAGGCAGAGAGTTCCATAGTCTCACTGCTCTTACCGTAAAGAATCCTCTTCTATGTTTGTGTACAAACCTTCTTTTCTCCAGGCACAGAGGATGTCCCCTCGTCACAGTCACAGTCCTGGGGATAAATAGATGATGGGAGAGATCTCTGTACTGACCTCTGATATATTTATACATAGTTATTAGATCTCCCCTCAGTCGTCTTTTTTCTAAAGTGAATAACCCTAATTTTGATAATCTTTCTGGGTACTGTAGTCCACCCATTCCAGTTATTACTTTAGTTGCCCTCCTCTGAACCCTCTCCAGCTCTGCTATGTCTGCCTTGTTCACAGGAGCCCAGAACTGTACACAGTACTCCATATGTGGTCTGACTAGTGATTTGTAAAGTGGCAGGACTATGTTCTCATCACGGGCATCTATGCCTCTTTTGATGCAACCCATTATCTTATTGGCCTTGGCAGCAGCTGTCTGACACTGGTTTCTGCAGCTTAGTTTGCTGTTCACTAAAATTCCTAGGTCCTTTTCCATGTCAGAGTTACCCAATGCTTTACCATTTAGTATGTACTGGTGACTTGCATTATTCCTTCCCATATGCATAACCTTACATTTGTCAGTGTTAAACCTCATCTGCCACTTTTCTGCCCAAGCCTCCAGTCTATCCAGATCCTGCTGTAGCAGTGCACTGTCCTCTTCTGTGTTAATTACTTTACACAGTTTAGTGTCATTTGCAAAAATTGATATTTTACTGTGCAAGCTTTCTACAAGATCATTAATAAATATATTGAAGAGAATGGCTAAATGGCTTTTTAGTGAAACAAAATAAAGAAATGGAGGCTGTGCCAATAAAGTAGTGGAGAAAAAAATGTTCATTTAATGAAAGTTGTGGCAGTCTAAATAAATGTTTTTTAATCCCTTCTGTTAGCTGTTGAATCACCCTGTGTCAGTATTACAGGTCGATTTTAGCGTCAGTGGCCCCACGACAGAGTGGGGATGGTGGTGGCAGCAGCAGTTGCAGTAGTGGCCCCATGACAGAGTGGGGAAATTGGCAGTGACTGTAGTGGCCCCATGACAGAGTCGGGAAGGTGGCAGTGACTAGTGAATGAATGAGCAAAGTTTTGAAACATTTGATTTGCTCGATTCACCAAACGTCAACAAGACATTTCATTTGTTACTAATTAATTTGTCACAAATCGCTATAAACAAAGTATACATGTATGTAACGGTATCTTAGGGTATGTATGGAGTGGGCCGCTGCATTGATCATACAGAAGACACTTGGCTGCAATTACATGGAATCGCGATTAGGTTGAATAGGACAAATGATCAAAAGATCCCAGGTTCCTACTCCCCCAAGGGGGTTAAAAGTTGTCACTGTAAAAATAAAATAAATAAATAAAAGTTTAAATCACCCCTCTTTCCCAATTTTACATATAAACATATATATTGGGAGGAGGGTGCTATCATATCGGTCGGTAATCTATTTTTTTCTTTATTCTGTATTACTGGGTGGTAATATATGATATTTACTGAAAACTCCCATTGGAGCTTACTCATTTTCTATTAGGCTGGTCCTGTTACCACACAGTCTTTTGAATGATATTATTGATTATAATGACCTGATATTTTAGTGCTCTCCTGTTTATTTTTATTTCTTGATTTATTAATAAAGCTTATATGGATATTAATTATATATGAGGTGCTGTTTATTTTGATGTATATAAAAATATATAATTAAAAAAAAAAACATAATAGGTATCGCCTCATTCAAAAATGTCTGCACTGTTAAAATATTAATAAAAAATTCATGTGATCTGTCTTTGTAGCAGCTGCTGGTTTCTTCAGCTTAGTTTGCAGTTCACTAAAATTCCTAGGTCCTTTTCCATGTCAGTGTTACCCAGTGTTTTACCATTTAGTATGTACTGGTGACTTGCATTATTCATTCCCATGTGCATAACCTTACATTTATCAGTGTTAAACCTCAATGTCCATTTATTTCTTGGACATTGAGACATTGAAGGATGATTTGGAAGCAGTAAAGCTAGCAAAAAATGAGGGTGGTCATAACTGAGACCTGGCCCCCTTAAAGGGTGCATAAAAATAATGATTTCCGTATTCTACTACATACTACTTCCACAGTCAACTATATGGAAAAGGAGGGACTGTAGTTCCAGTAACTTGCCCAGGTGCACATTCAGCTTCTGCGCCGTTGGATGAGAGTGCGCATACTGTTGTCTTTCTGCAATCACCTCAGTGAACCATTGCTGTTGTAATGAGTAATGAGGAAAATAAGTAGGAGGAGCATCAGCAGCAATAGAAGACATTGAAGTCCATGGGAAGGAACAATAACTGTCTTCTGCTAATGTTGACAAGTTCTGACTGCTGGAGAGTAATATAAATGATTGACTATGTCTCAGCAGTTGAACAAGATACATGTGGAGATATATTAGACCACCTTTTAATAAGGTACAGTAATTCTTTATATCAACTAAAAGATTGACAGGGATTGTGTCAGTAGTTCAAGAGGATTCAAACGGAGATATATTAGACGCTCCTTTAATCCTGCAACACAGTAATTTTACTTATCAACTAAAAGATTAACAGGGATTGTATCAGCAGTTCAGCAAGATGCACACGGTGCTATATTAGAAGACAGCCCTTTTTAATACTGAGGAACAGTAATTCTATACATAAAATAAGAGATTAATTGGGATTGTGTCAGCAGTTCAACAAGATGTAGATGGCAATATATACTTCCCTTTGATACTGTGGCACTGTAATTCTATTTTAAAACAGATTCACTGGGATTGTGGCAGCAGGTGAACAACATGGGCACAGTGATTACACTCAACCTGCACTGTCCCTGTAGTCTCCCTATGCTCTCCTTATGACCTCCCTACACTGTCCCTGCACTCTCCCTATCCAATATTCTACAAATAAAAGCTTTCTGCTTGTCACAGCTCACAGTGAAATGGCGGAGACCACAAAGGATAAGGCTTTTTTCAGGGCTGTGACATCATAGGGGATGGCTATCTGCTGATCGGCTAGCTGCACGCCATTATGGGTCATATCATGTTACCAGGATTCTTACTTTTACTTGATAACACATGCAGCAGCCATTTTAGAAACAGAATATTCTTTCTATTAGAAGGTTTGATAGGAAGGCAATGCAGTACATTGGACATGCCCCCTGAGCTCACAGCTTGAATATAATCTGGCAGAGCAATTGGAGGAATGAATAACGGAGTTGTAGATCCAAGTTCTAGCTTTGTTAGAAAGATATTGTCACTTTTTACATTAATCGTGGGATTACCCCTTGAAAGACAATGTTTTTTAGTTTAAAAAATTACATTTACGTATATGTATAGATGATAAATAATGTCTTTGGTCTTCATAAACCCCTTTAATCCCGGGCCTGTTTTCACCTTCGTGCCCAGGCCATTTTTTGCAAATCTGACATGTGTCACTTTATGTGGTAATTGATAAACTTTGGAACGCTTTTACTTATCCGGGCCATTCTGAGACTGTTTTCTCATCACATATTGTGCTTCACGGCAGTAGTAAATTTGGGGGAAAATATTTCATTTTTATTTATAAAAAAAAAAAACATTTACCAAAAATTTGGAAAAATTAGCAAATTTCCAAATTTCAAATTCTCTACTTTCAAAATACATAGTAATACCTCCAAAAATAGTTATTACTTTACATTCCCCATATGTCTACTTTATGTCTGGATAGTGTTCAAAATGACATTTTTGTTTTTTGGGACGTTAAAAGGCTTCAAAGTTTAGAAGCAAATCTTAAAATTTTTAGAAGATTTCCAAAACCCATTTTTTTAAAGGAGCGGTTCAGTTATGAAGTCACTTTGTGGGGCTTACATAGTGGAAACTCCCCATAAATCACCCCATTTTAGAAACTACACCCTTCAAGCTACACAAAACTGATTTTATTTGAAATAGACGAGGCGGTAAAACATAATGAGGTCGTTATTATGGGGGATTTCAACTACCCAGATATAGACTGGGAAACTGAAACCTGTATATCTCATAAAGGAAACAGGTTCTTGGAAATAACCAAAGACAATTACCTTTCACAACTGGTTCAGGACCCGACTAGAGGGACGGCCATTCTGGACTTAGTATTAACCAATAGACCTGACAGAATAACAGATGTGCTGGTCGGGGGACACCTGGGAAATAGTGACCATAATATAATAACCTTCCAACTGTCATTCAAAAGAGCGTTTCTTCAGTGCGGAACAATAATACCAAACTTTAAAAAAGCAAAATTTAGTCAACTAAGAGAGGCCATAGGCCTAACTAACTGGGACAAAGTCCTCAAAAATAAAAATACAGCCACAAAATGGGATATTTTTAAAAGCATCCTAATATCTAATTGTGAGCGGTACATACCTTATTGGAATAAAAGGTTAAGGAACAAGAAAAAACCAATGTGGATAAATAGAGCTGTAAAGAAAGCAATAAATGACAAACAGAAAGCATATAAATCACTAAAACAGGAGGGGAGCGAGGAAGCATTGAAAAACTATAAGGTGAAATATAGAATATGTAAAAGACAAATAAAAACAGCCAAACTAGAGACCGAGAGATTAATCACCAAAGAGAGTAAAACTAACCCTAAAATGTTCTTTAATTATATAAATGGTAAAAAGTATAAACCTGAAGGTGTCGGCTCCTTACAGAGTAATGAAGGGGGAGTTGCAAAGAGCGATGAGGAGAAAGCAAAGCTACTAAATATCTTTTTCTCCACTGTTTTCACTGAGGAAAATAAACTGTCAGATGAAATGCAGAATATAAAAGTAAATTCCCCATTAAAAATGCCCTGTCTGACCCAGGAAGAAGTACAGCGGCATCTTAAAAAGATTAAAATAGACAAATCGCCAGGACCGGATGGCATACACCCCCGTATCCTAAGAGAATTAAGTAATGTCATCGCCAGACCCTTATTTCTGATATTTAACGACTCTATACTGACAGGGAGTGTTCCACAGGATTGGCGCATAGCAAATGTGGTGGCAATATTCAAAAAGGGTCCAAAAACAGAGCCCGGGAACTATAGGCCGGTAAGTTTAACATCTGTCTTGGGTAAACTGTTTGAGGGTTTTCTAAGAGATGCTATCTTGGAGTACCTCAATGAAAATAAGCAAATAACTCCATATCAGCATGGCTTCATGAGGGATCGGTCATGTCAAACTAATTTAATCAGTTTCTATGAGGAGGTAAGTTCTAGACTGGACTGCGGCGAATCAATGGATGTCGTATATCTGGACTTCTCCAAAGCATTTGACACGGTACCACATAAAAGGTTAGTATACAAAATGAGAATACTTGGCCTGGGAGAAAATGTCTGTATGTGGGTAAGTAACTGGCTCAGTGATAGAAAACAGAGGGTGGTTATTAACGGCACATATTCAGATTGGGTCACTGTCACTAGTCGGGTACCACAGGGGTCAGTATTGGGTCCTATTCTCTTCAATATATTTATTAATGATCTTGTAGAAAGCTTGCACAGTAAAATATAAATTTTTGCAGATGACACTAAACTGTGTAAAGTAATTAACACAGAAGAGGACAGTACACTGCTACAGATGGATCTGGATAGACTGGAGGCTTGGGCAGAGAAGTGGCAGATGAGGTTTAACACAGACAAATGTAAGGTTATGCATATGGGAAGGAATAATGCAAGTCACCAGTACATACTAAATGGTAAAATATTAGGTAACTCTGACATGGAAAATGACCTAGGAATTTTAGTGAACAGCAAACTAAGCTGCAGAAACCAGTGTCAGACAGCTGCTGCCAAGGCCAAAAAGATACTACCTCACAGTTTTTTTTTGCCTTCCTCTGGATCAACTTTTAGGAAAACAGGCCGAACTGGATGGATAGATGTCTTTTTTCGGCCTTATAAACTATGTTACTATGTAAACTATGTTACTATGTTACTAACTTTGTTAACCCTTTATGTGTTCCATGAGAATTGACGGAAAATTAGAGTGAAATTTCAAAATTTCACTTTTTTTTAGCAGATTTTAAATTTTAATCCAATTTCCATGAAACACGTCAAGGGTTAACAGCAAAACAAAACTCAAAATCTATTACCCCGATTCTGAAGTTTACAGAAACACCCCATATGTGCACAAAAACTAATGTATGGGCGCACAGCGTCTTCAGAGTGGAAAGAGCACCATATGGCTTTTGGAGAACGGAATTAGCTGGAATAATAATTGGGAGCTATGTCGCACATGAAGACCCCCTGAGCTGGCCCTACAGTGGAAACTCCCCAAAAGTGACCCCATTTTGGAAAGAGCACCCCTTAAGGAATCTTTCAAGGTGTGTGATGAGCACTTTGAGCTAAAAGGTGTTTCCTAGAATTAGAATACACACGGCAGTGAAAATGAAAAATTCCAATTTTTTGACAAAAAAGTTGCTTTACACCCACATTTTTCACTTTCACAAAGGGTAACGGGACAAAATGCACCCCACATTTTGGTCAAACATTTCCCCACCGAATACGGCAACACCCCATATGTGCTTGTAGCCCAATGTACTGGCGCACAGCAGGCTTCACAGTGAAAGGAACAACATATGGCTTTTGGAGAGTGGAATTAGCTGGAATAATAATTTGGAGCTATGTCGCACATGAAGACCCCCTGAGCTGGCCCTACAGTGGAAACCCCCCAAAAGTGACCCCATTTTGGAAAGAGCACCCCTCAAGGAATCTTTCAAGGTGTGTGGTGAGCACTGTGAGCTCAAAGGTGTTTCCTAGAATTAGGATACACAAGGCAGTGAAAATGAAAAATTGCAATTTTTTTTACTAAAAAAGTTGCTTTAGACCCACATTTTTCACTTTCACAAAGGGTAACAGGACAAAATGCACCACACATTTTGGTCACCATTTCCCCCCGAATACGGCAACACCCCATATGTGGTTGTAGCCCAATGTACTGGCGCACAGCAGGCTTCACAGTGGAAGGAGCACCATATGGCTTTTGGAGAGCGGAATTAGCTGGAATAATAATTGGGAGCTATGTCGCACATGAAGACCCCCTGAGCGCCAGAATGTACTGGCGCACAGCAGGCTTCACAGTGGAAGGAGCACCATATGGCTTTTGGAGAGCGGAATTAGCTGGAATAATAATTGGGAGCTATGTCGCACATGAAGACCCCCTGAGCTGGCCCTACAGTAGAAACCTCCCAAAAGTGACCCCATTTTGGAAAGAGCACCCCTCAAGGAATCTTTCAAAGTGTGTGGTGAGCGCTTTGATCTAAAAGGTGCTTCCTAGAATTAGGATACACAAGGCAGTGAAAATGAAAAATTGCAATTTTTTGACAAAAATGTTGCTTTACACCCGCATTTTTCACTTTTACAAAGGGTAACGGGACAAAATGCACCACACATTTTGGTCACCATTTCCCCCCAAATACGGCAACACCCCATATGTGCCTGTATCCCAATGTACTGGCGCACAGCAGGCTTCACAGTGAAAGGAGCAACATATGGCTTTTGGAGAGTGGAATTAGCTGGAATAATAATTGGGAGCTATGTCGCACATGAAGACCCCCTGAGCTGGCCCTGCAGTGGAAACCCCCAAAAAGTGACCCCATTTTGGAAAGATCACCCCTAAAGGAATCTTTCAAGGTGTGTGATGAGCACTTTGATATCAAAGGTGTTTCCTAGAATTAGGATACACACTGGCCCTACAGTGGAAATCCCCAAAAAGTGACCGCATTTTGGAAAGAGCACCCCTGAAGAAATCTTTCAAGGTATGTGGTGAGCAATTTGAGCTAAAAGGTGTTTCCTAGAATTAGGATACACATGGCAGTGAAAATGAAAAATTGCAATTTTTTGACAAAAAAGTTGCTTTACACCCACATTTTTCACTTTCACAAAGGGTAACGAGACAAAATGCACCCCACATTTTGGTCAACATTTCCCCCGAATACGGCAACACCCCATATGTGCTTGTAGCCCAATGTACTGGCGCACAGCAGGCTTCACAGTGGAAGGAGCACCATATGGCTTTTGGAGAGCGGAATTAGCTGGAATAATAATTGGGAGCTATGTCGTACATGAAGACCTCCTGAGCTGGCCCTACAGTGGAAACCCCCCAAAAGTGACCCCATTTTAGACAGAGCACCCCTCAAGGAATCTTTCAAAGTGTGTGGTGAGCGCTTTGATCTAAAAGGTGTTTCCTAGAATTAGGATACACAAGGCAGTGAAAATGAAAAATTGCAATTTTTTGACAAAAACGTTGCTTTACACCCGCATTTTTCACTTTTACAAAGGGTAACGGGACAATATGCACCACACATTTTGGTCACCATTTCCCCCCGAATACGGCAACACCCCATATGTGCTTGTAGCCCAATGTACTGGCGGACAGCAGGCTTCACAGTGAAAGGAGCAACATATGGCTTTTGGAGAGTGGAATTAGCTGGAATAATAATTGGGAGCTATGTCGCACATGAAGACCCCCTGAGCTGGCCCTGCAGTGGAAAACCCCAAAAAGTGACCCCATTTTGGAAAGAGCACCCCTCAAGGAATCTTTCAAGGTGTGTGATGAGCACTTTGATCTCAAAGGTGCTTCCTAGAATTAGGATACACACGGCAGTGAAAATGAAAAATTGCAATTTTTTGACAAAAAAGTTGCTTTACACCCACATTTTTCACTTTCACAAAGGGTAACGGGACAAAATGAACCCCACATTTTGGTCAACATTTCCCCCTGAATACGGCAACACCCCATATGTGGTTGTAGCCCAATGTACTTGCGCACAGCAGGCTTCACAGTGGAAGGAGCACCATATGGCTTTTGGAGAGTGGAATTAGCTGGAATAATAATTGGGAGCTATGTCGCACCTGAAGACCCCCTGAGCTGGCCCTTCAGTGGAAATCCCCAAAAAGTGACCGCATTTTTGAAAGAGCTCCCCTCAAGGAATCTTTCAAGGTATGTGGTGAGCAATTTGAGCTAAAAGGTGTTTCCTAGAATTAGGATACACACGGCAGTGAAAATGAAAAATTGCAATTTTTTGACAAAAAAGTTGCTTTACACCCACATTTTTCACTTTCACAAAGGGTAACGGGACAAAATGCACCCCAAATTTTGGTCACCATTTCCCCCTGAATACGTCAACACCCCATATGTGCTTGTAGCCCAATGTACTGGCGCACAGCAGGCTTCACAGTGGAAGGAGCACCATATGGCTTTTGGAGAGCGGAATTAGCTGGAATAACAATTGGGAGCTATGTCGCACATGAAGACCCCCTGAGCTGGCCCTACAGTGGAAACCCCCCAAAAATGACCCCATTTTGGAAAGAGCACCCCCATACAAACATTTTAAGTGGTAGAAAGGGTACTTTTTAGCAAACTGGTGTCTCACAGAAGGCAGAAACACTTGTAAAAGCATTTCAAAGCACACATTTGTGAAAATGAAAAATTACTAGCAGACCCTAATTTTTTATATTCACAAGGGGTTAAAGGAGAAAATGCACCCCAGTATGCGCTCCCCATTTTCTCCCCATTATAGCAACACCCCATATGTGCTTGTAGCCCGCTGTATGGGCGCACAGCAGGCCACTAGAGGCAAACTGCAAAATATGGATTTTGCAGGCCAGAATTAAAAGACATGGTTTTTAACAGGCCATGTCGCATTTAAAAAATTCCTGAGGTCCCCAGCTGCAACTAAAAACCCCAAGAAGTGACATCATTTTGGAAAGAGCACCCCGGTACGAACATTTTAAGCGGGGTAGAAAGGGTACTTTTTAGCAAACTGGTGTCTCACAGAAATGAATATGTAGTGGTTGGTGAAAAGTGGATATGTAAGCTATTCGGAATATATCTGAGGTACAAAGTGAAAAAGTTTCAGGGTACATCAAGAATAAAACTAATCCATGGATGAGTGGTAGATTCTGAAACACTCCTTCATGCACAGGCCAGGTTTTTCAGGGCAGGTTTCACAGTGATAAATGGTGTCCTTCCTAATCCCCCTTTTTGAACACACCCTTCCTTCGCTTCCTCGCTGTTTGGGGGACTTCACCAGGGAAATATTGTCCTGGTACAACCCGGGCACTGTAACTTGCAGAAGTACTGGGGGCCTCTTCTGCTTGGTTGAGAAAAATTAGGGCCTTGATGACTACTTCTTGAAAGTGAAGGAAAGTCCCTGTGTGTCCTGCAGATTTAAATAGCACGTACGCATTGTACATTGCCGTCTGTACAAGGTATATGGCCAGTTTTTGTACCACACTTTTGTTTTTCATGTGGCACCGTAGGGCTTCAGAACTTGATCTGAAAGATCAACTCCTCCCATGTGCCTGTTGTAGGCCAGGGTGCAGTCCGGTTTGAGGACAGTGGTAGTGGTACCACGTACAGCGGCAGGGGAGCTGGTGTTGGGGTGAATGCTAGTCAGTACAAGAACGTCCCTCTTGTACTTAACACCATCATGTTTTCGTGGAGGAGAGCCCTACTTTCACCCTTTCAGTGGCTGCCTACCAGGGATCTAGGGAGGCCTCTCTGATTTTTGCGTACTGTGCCACAAGCCACAGTACGCCAGGCACTTAGGGACAAGAAGAGGGGTAAGCTGGTATAATAGTTATCCACATACAGGTCGTAACCCTTATCCAGCAGTGGGTGCAGCAAGTCCCACACTAGTTTCCCACAAACTCCTAGGCCAGGGGGGCATTCTGGGGGTTCAATCCGGGTGTCCCTCCCTTCATAGACCCAGAACCTATAGGTGTACCTGGACTTACTCTCGCAGAGCTTATACATTTTTATGCCATACCTTGCCCGCTTGCTGGGCAGATACTGGCGGAATTTTACCCTCCCCTTGAAATGCACCAGGGACTCATCTATACAGATGTTTTCTTCTGAGGTGTACACTTCAGAAAACTTGGCACTGAAGTGGTCAAGGATGGGTCTAATTTTGAAAAGCCGATCAAATGTCAAGTCACTTTGGGGAGGACACTGTGCATTATCATTATAATGCAAAAATTTCACTATCTACTCAAATCTATTCCGGGCCATGGAGGTACTGAATACTGGAGTCTGGTACAAGACATCCACACTCCAATACTGTCTTATTTTTGTTTTTTTAATAAGCCCCATGTGCAGCACAAGCCCCCAGAAGATTTTCATTTCTGCTGCTGTTACTGGGGTCCAACCAAGGAGTCTTGCGTATGGTGACATGGGGTTTTGGATAATGAACTGCTGGGCGTACAAATTAGTTTGGGCCACAATAACATTTACTAAATCATCACTGAAAAAGATTTTGAAAAAATCTGCGAGCAGCCATATTAGAGAAAACCAAATTATCTTGCAGAAAAATCTCATAAACTATTACAATCTCCTAAAAGTGATATAGTACAGCCACTCTCCTCCAGAGACCAGGAGTCATGTACAGTATACAAACTTTTATCTAAGTGTACAGTTTTTCTGTCCTACCTTATATAGGATTTCATTAGTAAAATAAAGCTGTAATTAAAGAGGACCTTTCACCACTCCTGACATGCCTATCCTCCTAAAAAAAATAATATTTAAATCTTTCTGTTTTTAATATATATATATATATATATATATATATATATATATATATATATATATATTATAAAAACGTAAAGATTTAAATATTTTTTTTTTTAGGAAGATAGTCACTTCAAAACACATTTTTTCTAAAAGATAACACTTTTAGCTAAGGAGAAATCAGTATAATAAAACCTAAACAAAATACATGTAATCCTCAGTAGATACTCAGCCTCAGGGCCATCCAGTGACATTGCCTGAAAATCAGGGCATAAATCACAAAGGTTTAATGAGTGTTGGGTTAGAACTAATGCAGGAATGGGGAAGTTTTACAGAGAACATCAAGACAGTGACAGATTGCTCCAAGACCTCTCTTAACAAACCAAATGAAGTGGCTACAGGGAAAAAAAAACTTTTCATGCTGTTAACACTGGAAGGTAATAAATAAGGATCATGCTGCTGCTGAAACCATTGTAAGTTGTGTACAGTCATATTAAATTAACTAGTTGAGTTGTTTACATGACCTGGCTATGACTGCTTATTTGATGTGTAGGACTCTTTATGGAACTGATGAGAGGTATTGATCAGTTAATGTGTTGACTATTAATAGATGACACAAAAATCTATTCTTGGAAATCACAGTGGAGGAACATCTAAGGGTTTTTGCAGCAATAACAGGCATTAAACAGACAAAAACATGACATATCTGTTGGTACACAGCAGTGATGAGCGAACCAGTCAAGATTCATTTTGGGTCAGGTTCGCCAAATTTTTTAAAAAGTTTGGTTCGTACCCGAGTCAGTTTGGGCCAAACTGAAGTTGCTCCAATTGCCCTGAAAGTTGGTATATAACCCCTGCTAGCCTTCTAGGAATAATTTTTATTATCTTTTTTCGTTTACCTTTTTGTTAACATACAGCATCTTTGAAAAGACACCGGGCCAGCACATGTCTCATGCTTTTCATATTCAAAAGCTGTCAAAAATTGTCCCTTATCATGGAGCAATTGATGTTTAAACAAACACAGTGTTATGAGGAAGTGTCTTTGTGGAACGCGATGTTTGGCAAGTGGCTTTAGTGGCATGATGCAGGCCGTAGCAGAGTGATGCAGAACGTGATGGTAGGTAGTTGGTTGGGTATCCTGTAACACATTTTGCACTTGGGCTGACTTTTGTTATAGAAATAACCACAGATAGAAATAATCTGACCACAGATAGAAATAAATTGCATTTTAAAGGGAGTTTTCCCTTTTGTAATATATAAGTTAAAAGTAACAAGTACACATGTCACCTGAAGTTTCAATTTATTCTCAAAGTATGGTACCCCAATGGTTGCATCAATATTTAATTGGGGTTTTGATGGTATTATTTTATATGCCAGGTTGTATAAAACAATTAGCGCTAACTATTGTATAACAGAACAAGGGAAAGAACTGTATATAGCCTGAGGGCATTGTTAAAAGAACAGTATGACTATAATGTATAATCATTATATAAATATTTGTCCATTTAAGACTGCTTTACCTCTATTCAAAAAGAAATTGAAATTAAATTATGTGAAACAGTAAAAAGAAAATAGAATGAAATTGACATTGCCTGTTATAGAAGTCCTGCATGATATTGTAGTTTTACAACAGCTGGAGGGCCACGAGTTTGAGATCTCTGGTCTAGGGTCAACCAATATCATGGAGGACTTCTATAACCCAACTACTATAAAAATGCTGTAACGAAGAATCCTTTATTTAGCCCATTCAGATTCAGGCTACTATGTTGATAGAGCCACTTCACCTCTTCTTGTAATCATTTCTTTTGTTTGACGTTTAGAACTTGGCCTTCTTTATTGTTTTGCTCCCGTTCAACTTGGGGTAAAAGCATTGGGCATGATAGAGCTGTCTGATCTAAAACTGTCTGCCATCCATTGGGTTACTTTTGGTGATAAATGCACAAAATCATCAATCATAAGGATACAAACCTCTAAGGTAGTTTCTTAACCATTTATTGTTGCTTGGTATTTATTTTACTAATCACAGGCTCTGATCAATGTGACATCAGACAGTAAATATAGCTGTAAGATGGAGAACATATATACAAAATAACCTTTATTAATTATATTAAAAATATATAAAGTGCCAAAAAGAAGGAAAAAAAATTATATTTGAAAACACTTACTTCGTGGTAGGAAAGACCTCAAACAGGGCCGGAGGTAGAATGGCTCAATGGAAAAAAGCTCACCCTTCTCTGGCCCTGCTCTTGTAGGCCTACCTATAAACGGAATGGCCGCCCCGACAGGGGCGATTCCATGTCTCAAACCTCCTACTTGCCCTTCAGAGGCCCTGAAACAGGAAAAACCACCACCGGGCTAATCCTACTCATAAACACCACAGTACAAAGCTAGGTACAAAAAAATAATAAAAATATACAGATTTGTATGTGTGGCAAACTATGGTGTCAAATACTGATTAGGCAGTATGTATTGTCACAAGATAATCTTGATACCGCAACAGTATGACACCTATCTAGCTGCCACATGCTGATGTCAAATATAAACAGTCGAGAAGATGATTGAGGCCAGGGAATGCCAAACCTTGGTTATACCTGGGCCTCAACAGATTAATTTCCTTACATATATATATTTCCCCAAGTCCCAACGCGTTTTGCCGTTGTTTTTTGGCTCCTCAGGGGACTCAAAACATAAGGGAAACCACTTTTCCCAACCAGATCATATCAATAGTTGATATCTGACAGTACCTTAGTTCACTGTATACATTATTTAAATCAATAGTAGGGTCAATGCCAAAAGAAGCATAAATATCTGCAGAGTCAATGGTACACAGACTGCTTCAGACCATGTCTCAACTGGTGCGAACGTTTAACACCCTTACATATTAGGTTGTTTAACACAGAACATTCACGACCACAGTGTACTCAGAATGAAACTTCCAAGTCGGTGTGGACATAGAACAAATAGCAATGATATAAAAGCAGCATGTAGGCATGTTGAGCTACAGGTTCAAAATATACGGCACCATAAAAACGGTATGGTATTTATTTTAGTAAGATGATTGCACCAGTAAGTATCTGATTTGGTCCTCTCCTTTATGTGATGTTTAGTTTTGCTGTCAATGCCTGTTTTGCCTCTGGATCTACTTTACGTAGAGGCCAGTACTCTCTCAAAATTCCTCACAGTGGAGAAACCGTCATATCTTCTGATGCATCTGACCAAATTTTGAGTAAGTTCCTTTGACTACTTTCAATCTTCATTTATCAAAAGCTGTTCTCAGTGCTCTTTTGGCATATCCCGTGGTCTGAAATTTATGAAAGAGAGTATCACATTCTCTTATAAATGAAATATCACTCAAGCAACTCTTTCTCATTTGACCATATTGGCTAATGGGAATTCCCATTTTAAGATAGTAGGATTGCCAACTATCACAATGCGGGGAACTGTTGGTGGATATTCGTATTAAAGTTGCTGCATGGTTATTAACAATGAAGACCCACTATATAGTGTGGTCTTCATTAGTTAAATGAAAGGCAGCTGCAGCCTAATTGGCCACGCATTTCTTGACCACAGCACAGCCACAACCCAACTGGATCACGACCGTGTTGTGAGGTCATACCTTAATAGAGCCTAGCAGGACCTGTGTTGATCAGGCAAAGAGTGAAAAAGAAAAGCAGATATTTATAGAGGAGCTGATGTACTAGTTCGGCCAAGTTCTCACATCATGTATTTGATCAGTTATTTCCATCAGTGATTGTAAGCCAACACCAGGTTCAGGTCAAACACACATAACAGGTGCAGTTCTTTCCATTATACCTTATTTCTGAGTAGGCTTCACTACTGGTTTTGGCTCACAATAACTGATACGGAAGTGTAAACTCAGCCTAAGGGCTCATGCACACAAACGTATTTTCTTTCTGTGTCCATATGCAGAACCATTCATTTTAATGGGTCGGCAAAAAAAAACAACGAAGTTACTCGAAGTTACGTTGGCATTCCGTTTCCATATGTCCGTTATGCAAAAAAATAGTACATGTCCTTTTATTGTCTGCATTACAGACAAGGATAGGACTGTTTTATTAGGGGCCAGCTGTTCCATTCCGCAAAAATACAGAATGCACACGGATATCATCCACATTTTTTGCAGATCCATGTTTTGTGGACCTCAAAATACATATGGTCGTGTGCATGAGCCCTAAGTCAGCAGCAGGACAACAGCACAGAGAGCAAGGAGTAAAAGGGTGTAACCCCTGTTGTGCTGAACCTGAGGTGAGATACACTAAACTAAGCTCCTATTCACACATGCACACCTCTTGCCAATAATGTACTTTCAGTAGTGCAACAACAATTCCTCAAATAAGGCCCTATCACCACCCCATTAAATAAACACATCAATATGTCAACTAGAGATGAGCGAATTTCATGTTATGAAATTCGTTTACTCTTAGTTTGGTGATAAAAGGTATATTGCGTTATGGATTCCGTTACCACGACCATAACACAATTCTATGACACAATGCATAACGGAATGCCTTTAGAGGCATTTCGTTATTCATTCCCATTCCGTCATAATAGAAGTCTATGGCCTGCATAACAGATCCGTCCCGTTTCCGTTATGCAGGGGAGTCCTTTCCTGCATAACGGATACTGGACAGATCCGTTATGCAGGCCATAGACTTCTATTATGATCGAATGAATAACGGAATGCCTCTAAAATCATTCCATTATGCACTCCGTCATAGAATTGCGTTATGGCCGTGGTAACGGAATCTATAATGCAATTCACCTTTTACCAGTAAACGAAGCGTAAATGGATTTCAAAATATGAAATTCCCTCATCTCTAATGTCAACCCCAAAATAATATGTGATTTGTGCAAAGTTCCATAAAGTAGTCTCCTACCACCCCAAAAACAGATTTGCATGCATGGGTGAACATTCTGTGCTCCTCGCAGTACCTTTTATTTGGTGATAAAAGGTGACATGAAATAAAAAATAGTTATGTGCTTAAAAAAATTGTAAAATAACTTTCACAAATTCATTATGTGCATGAATTTGTGTGCCTTAGTGTAGAGAAAATATGATACTGCTTTATGCTTCTGTAATGTGCCCCGCAACCTGTGACCATGCCCCTTTTTACACGACCCTTTTTACAAATAATGCATAATATGTCACCTGCAGTCCTATGTAACACCACAGATAACACAATAATAACTCTCTGAGTACAAATAATGTAGTAAATGTTATCTGCAGTCCTATGTAACACCACAGATAACACAGTGATAACTCTCTGAGTACAGATATTGTAGTAGATGTCACCTGCAGTCCTATGTAACACCACAGATAACACAGTAATCACTCTCTGAGTACAGATAATGTAGTAGATGGGTGTGAAGCCCCAGAATTCAGAACACACACAATGTGAACTGAAGTCTGGGACAAGGCTTCGCAGTGTGTGCCAAATTCTATATCCACCTCCCCCCCCAAAAAAAAACAGATATTTGGATGGACATTACATACATTGCTATGAAATATACAGGAGAATACAGCACCACATACCTGTTATATCCAGTGACGTCTCCTGTGATGTAGACTCTTTCCTCAGCGTCTTCATTAGGAGATACGACCGCCATGATACCTTCTTTTAGCCGCGTCTCGTCTCTGCAGAGTTTCACAGAAAAATGTTTAGATTCCTCACTTTACTATCATCCTCAGATAACAGACCTCCCCTCCCCCATAGTGCCCATAAGTATAATGCCCTCTGTATAATTATAATATATAATGGCCCCCTCTGTATTATAGAAATAATTATGCCCCCCTTCAGCCCCTCCAACATACAGTCCCATGTAAAATACATCACTGCCCCTGCCTTCAGCTCATCCAGCATACAGTCCCATGTAAGATACATCATTCTCTTGCCTTAAGTCCCTCCAGCATACAGTCCCATGTAAAATACATCACTCCCGGCCTTCAGCCCATTTAGCATACAGTCCCATGTAAAATACATTGCTACACCTGCCTTGAGCCCCTCCAGTATACAGTCCCATGTAAAATACATCACTCCTCCTGCCTTCAGCCCCTCCAACATGCAGTCCCATGTAAAATACATCACTCCTCCTGCCTTCAGCCCCTCCAGCATACAGTCCCATGTAAAATACATCACTCCCCGGCCTTCAGCCCATCTAGCATACAGTCCCATGTAAAATACATCGCTACACCTGCCTTCAGCCCCTCCAGTATACAGTCCCATGTGAAATACATCACTCCCCGGCCTTCAGTCCCTCCATCATACAGTCCCATGTAAAATACATCACTCCCGCTGCCTTCAGCCCCTCCAACGTGCAGTCCCATGTAAAATACATCACTCCTCCTGACTTCAGCCCCTTCAGCATACAGTCCCATGTAAAATACATCACTCCCCCTGCCTTCAGCGCCTCCAGCATACAGTCCCATGTAAGATACATCATTCTCCTGCCTTCAGCCCCTCCAGCATACAGTCCTATGTAAAATACATCACTCCCCCTGCCTTAAGCTCCTCCAACATAAAGTCCCATGTAAGATATATCACTCTCTTGCCTTCAGCCCCTCCAGTATACAGTCCCATGTAAAATGCATCACTCCCCCGCCTTCAGCCCTTCTTGCATACAGTCCCATGTAAAATAATATCACCTCACCTGCCTTTAGCCCCTCCAGCATACAGTCCCATGTAAATAATATCACCCCCCCCCCCCTTCAGACCCCTCTAACATGCAGTCTCCAGTACAAGGATTATTACTCCTCCCTTCAGCCCATGCAAAAATTAAAAATAACAGTCATTCTTTCCATATACTGACCTGAAGGATCTGTTTGTCTCTCCAACATCCTGCTCTGTAGAAGGGGCTGAAAATCTTGAGGCCCCGTCCCCTTGATGTCGAGACTCCGTCCCTTGTCCTGACATCATACCTACCAGGAGCAACTCCATTCTAGTAATGCCGATCGCTCTGCTCCTTATAGTCTTCAGGCCACTAGCCTGAAGCCTATGAGGAAGAACAGAAGGGATGGGAGCCATAGGCTCCAGTGGCCCTCATTCAGGTGCTTGCAGCCTGGCGCCCCCTGCAAGTTTGTGCCCGGGGCAATGCCCCCCTTCCCCCACGCTACGCCACTTTATATACTGAGACTGGCTAACAAAACTATGTCAATAGCTATACATGGATCTGTAACTGTTCATGGATCGTAGTGACCATGTCCTTTGTTTTCTGTAGGTATGAGGGAAATACCACCAAGAACACTGCCAATATTTGTTTGACATACATACTAGCATATTTTGTCAGTACCTGAGAGGATGGTTGTCTATGGAATTGGTCTCACGGTTGAGTGCACGGACGTTGACTATGGTTGGGCATAGAATTAATAGAAATTTGGATTCGCCCTCACCAATTAGTCTAGTGCTTTTTGCATCCAACAGTGTTATCTTCAGTTTATAGTAGAATTTTATAGCAATACCATGTATGTATTTCTGCCATGCAGAAGGTGTTTAGCCATTGCTAAATATTCAGATCTATTCATAATGAGGACCCTGCCTTCCTTGTCAGAACTTTTTAGAACAATGTCATCATTAATTACCTAACTCCTACAATACCACTTGTTTGGAACTGCTAAGGTTAGAGAAGACTTTCGGTTTAGATTAGTGTTGAGCATAGAATTTCAAGAAAAATTTGATTCACTGTGAATCCGAATTTCCATGTGCTTTGTAAGCAGGAAGAGCCAGCCACCTCCATCTTGATTGAAGACCTCGCAAGAAAGCCTGTGCGTAGTGACGTATGATGTCACCAAGCTGGCCGATGTGATGACATTATCATGGGCCACGCCAGATTTCACACTAGATCTTCAATTATGATGGTGGCTGCTAACTCTTTGAGATCAAATGGATGAGGTGTGATTTTATTTATTTTTTATTTATTTTACACTGTAATATCAATGTCAGATGCCACGATTAGGAAGAAATTTTTTTTGGTAAAATTCGACGAAGCATCTGAATCGAATTTTTCAATACTTCGCTCATCACTAGTTTCACGCTTTTTTAAATGTTTTGGGTAACCATTGTGATGGTGTCATTATTTGTATATTGTGAAAAAGCTTGTGACCATTATCTATCATGCCTTCACTCCAGAATTTTGGCTTCAAAAAGTTGCAAAATAGGGCTATTGGGACTTTTTGCACTTGCAAAATTATGTTAATACATTTCTCTCCAGATTTATCATTGAGACTTTTTTTAAAAAGTCGCAAAAAAAGTCACATTCTCACTCCAGTAGGAGGTGGAGTTGGAAAGCTGGAGTAGTTTTTCTAGACAAGTGTTGGAAGGATAAGACAAATTTATCAAACATCTGACATTTGATAAATGTGGCATAAGGTATGCCAACAGAGACTCAAGCAAAACTGATTTCAGATATTCCATTCATAAGAAATCTTTTTAGACTTTGGTTTCAACATGGAGAAGGGTGCACTAGCTTGTGTTACTTCTGCTTCAATCACATTCAAGAGCTGAGGCATACCTTTAATAAAGACAGACAATGTGACTGCTAAGGGGCCCAACACTGGGGGAGAGGGGCCCAACACTGATCTCCTACTTCCATTTCAAGGTGAAAGTACTGCTCTATATGCCAGGACATTGGTATAACAGCAAATGTCTAATTTATTTAATAATGACAAATATGTAATGGAGCAAAATAATTAACAATGGTTTTTAGAGAAATTCCTTTCCACAATAGCAGTGTACCCTATAGTACACTGGTAAGGTGCTGCTTTTCCATATGTAAGATTTGTGGGTTTGAATCCTGAAATAGCCACAAAATCTACTTTATTTAGTATTCATCAAAATAAAATACAGTACAAAACTTTAGAATTGTTATTTAATGAAAAATGCAAGTATTTATTAAAACAGACCTGTTGGGAATGATGAAATGTCTTTAACCTTCTGCACATTCATTGATTACACATTTTGCCATTGTTTTTAGGAGAATCCATCTGGCAAGAGGATTGCTGGGCTCAAGCACACAGCTACTTTTATATCCACAGTTGTAACGGTCATTACAAGTCTTATATAAGCAGACCTTCTATGGTTATTGGTCCTTTTAACATGTCCATGTTCTCTAAAGACTTATAAATATATGCACAGATATATATCAGAATCAACAAATACATATGTCTTGTGTATTGCTTCCGACATCCTGTTATTTCTGGCGGCTGTGTCAGGACAGTCAGCCTCGCAGCAGGTACAATCTTGTTTAATGATGTTTAATCATTGTGGCTGACTCAGTTGCAGTACTTTTACATAGGAGAGTCTTTGTGAAGCCACCATCACAGAGATCAGATGTCCAAGTGATTCCACTAATGTCCCTTGATCATTGTCGTAATTAGCATTTGAACAGGGCAGTAATTAGGGAGAGAATCTGTTGGCAGTGCGTGTTCACGCTACCCATGGCGCCTACATATGTTCCTTTGATTAGTGTATGAATAGGGCAATGATTAAAGAGGGTATTGCCATTTAGCACCCTTTGTGCATGGTGTCTGAATTCAAGTTTATTTGTGAGCAGAAATATGTAAATGTTTCCTAAATGTGTTGCTCAGCTCCAGACTGATATTTTGCTGCTCAGAGTAAAAACTTTGTTATTTTTCGTCAAAAAGAAACTGAAGCAGAAATACAGTTTATAAAGGAGAACGCTTCATGCACAGATAGAAATATAAAATACTGTATTTATAGTCTTATTACAGCATGTTTTACTTTAAAAAAAACAGCCAAAGTAGGTGGATGTAAAAACCCTTTTTAATGAATATTGTAGGATTAGAGATGATTGAATTGATTTTGAATTAATCAGATTTGTCACAAATGGTCACTTGACCTTGGGAGGAGCCCTGGCTGCAGGCAGCCTGACAGCCAATTGTGAGGCAGGATATTGGCTGGTATGTTATGCTGTGTGCTATGTGTAAAGCACAAATGCCACTCGGAGCTTGGGCACTGATGTGAGAGGATGTGTTTGCCGTGTCTCTGACAGGCACCAGTTGCAGACACAAGGCAGCCATATTAGGGACTTACAAGGATAGTGAAATTGAGGACTGCATGGCTTGCTTATCCTCTCAGTAACAGCAGGATGATGTCAATGTTACCTCTGAGTCTGACACTATGCCTTTGAGCCAGTGGTCAGCACATTACTCCTGTTTATCTGTCTTCCTTGTGGGGCACCTTCTTTTTTCCTAAGAAAATCCAAGAAGCCACCCCATATGCTATAGAAGATGCTTAAAATAGTTTTTCTGTTCAGTTGTGTGAAAACAGTCAGAGTTTGGACTACCATGAGGAGGAGGAAATAGACCCAATGACTCAAATGCATAGCTGTGTTGTTGGCGGTTGTAGTCATAGTGGCACTTGTATTTACAGTGGTGGCAGTACAGGCAGTAGTAGCCTTGGCAACATTGGAACTTGAGGCAAATGCAGAAGACGGAATCATGTGGGGGCCATGGAGCCCACAATAACATATCACAGTTTGATAAAAGTGGCGGAAAGAGTGCGGACTATGATGTTGATGTTCACCAGGAAGGAAGTGACATCAGAGGAAGAAGGTGGTGGCCTGTAGTGGCAACAAAGAGCAGGGGCAATGTACATCCAAAACAGCCAAACAAGATGACTAGGTCCAGTTCTACTTTTAATGTGGTTAGCTTGGAAACTGGTGATGCCACTGATATTGTTGGTGCAGGCTTAAAATGTGCCAGACCTAGGCCAAGCTTGTCTGCTGGTAGGTATATGCCAGTATGTTCAATAGGCAGTTTTTCGCCACAGTGTTGGCAGACACAACCAATGACGTGTGCAAGATGAGGTAGCATCAACAGTTCCAGTAAGAAAATAGAACTGACCAGAAATCTCCTCCTTCTCAGTCTTCTTTGTGGCATCCACTAGCATCATCAGGTACTACATCTCTTGCTCAAACTACTCTTCCTCCTCCAATCTGTTATCAGTCATCGATAATGGAATGTGTGGCCAGGAACAACTTTTAACCCATCAGTCCGATTGTTTGCAAGCCGAACTTCCACCTGATCAAGTTTCTGGTGGCACAGTCACTGCTGTACCACTTAGTGGATTCTGCTGCCTTTAGGGAACTGAAGGAATATACTCAGCCTCTATGGAGATAACCGGCCACCATTATTTCTTAAAAAAACATCCCTGGATCTGGAATTGTTACTGTACAGCAAGGTCCACACCACTGTCGACTCCTGGAGTCACTATTACAGTCATAGACAGTACACTCTTTCAGGGCCCACTGGGTCAATGTTTTGTGCAGCAGTGGCAACACAGCACCCAAGCAATGAGTCCATGTTCTATTGACACTTCCATGTTTGTATTGGTCTGTTTCCTCATCATCCCATCTCCAACAGAAACAGGGCAGAGCACTGCTTCCATTCCTCCTCCTCTTGTCATGAGCATAAACTGAACCTTTTTTTTATCCTGTCTTACAGCAATGGGCCTGGGCGCGAGAAGCCACACAGAAAATCAGTTGTTCATGCTGCACAAAGCAGCAAGGTGGTCAGAGACAATGGCAGAAACATTGCCGCATTTGGTGCATGGTGCACCTGATAAACGTAGTGGTGCAATGCCTTTTGAAAAAATATTGTGGCTTGAAGAAGGTGCTGGCCATGTCCAGGAGACTGTTCATGCATTGCAGCCATTCTTATATGGTTAAGACCCCCCTCCTAGACTTGTAGCATTAGAACAGTCTGCCTTTCCACTGTTTCGGTTCAATTACAATTTGTATAGTGTGCGGTTTCACACCATTTTCCTTTGTCTCCCTTTGGTTCCAGATATGACTTGAAAAAGGTCCTGTTTGGTAGACTAAAACATATTGGTTGAATGACATACAACAATAAAGCCTTATGATTACTTGCATCAGCTAATGGTGTGCAGGGGTTTATATATTAACATTATATGCATTGAAGAATCCTTCTACCCTAGCACCTGGTAATATATTTCCTATATAAGTTAATGACATGAACACCGTTCCCTGTGGCCATCTTAAAGATTTCATTTTGTCCTATCAACTTCACCAGGATATGAGTTTCTACTGACAGAGATGAGAAAGAGAAAACATCAGTAAACAAAACTGGACTACCCATGAGTGGATAAATGCTGTCTTGACCCTCAACTTTGAATCCTAGGTACCCGACTTTACATTATTTCCACTCATGATTTACTTTCCATAAAAATGAAAGATGTGATTAACTCTCCAGAAACATCCAAATTGTCAGAACAAAGAACATTACATGCTGAGAGATTTTCCTAGGGAGCTTAGTACTGTTAATGATGGATAATTGGTTCATTAATTAAATGCATTATCATTTTACAATCATGGCCATCAGTCCTCTTGTTGGTATGATTATTTTTTGTAATTTATTGTAGATAATGATTTTTAACAACACTGAACCTGAGAGTATTATATTAATTATGCTGAAATGATACACTTATAAGAAATTGTTCTGCACAAAATGTGGCAGAGATCAAAGGAGACTTTCTTAAAGGTTGAACATCACAATAAGTAGGATGCTTAGTGGCAACGGTTTTGACGTTCTTTGTACAATGTAAACTATAAAACACTTCAACGGCAGATCTACACCTATTATACTCGGTTAACATACATTGGGCACAGTCACTCTGAAGGGACTGAATGAGGGAATCAGCCATGCCCCACTTTTGTAAAGGTATTCCATCCTAGTCTATGGTGAGGACTGACGAGGTATAATGTTGGTTTTGCGGTCATTGTGTTTCTGGGTTTTTTATTTCCTCCTGTCTATGATCCACAATTATTTTACAGGGTTTTCATTATGTCTTTATTCTCTTTCTTGTTTTTAGTGTGATATGGTCTAAGGAGGACGATATGGACGACCTCACACACGTCATTTGAATTAGTCCAAGGACAATGACCTTCACAATGGGATTTTTTGGAGCAGGATCTACGGTTATTAGGCACTATGCACTTATGTGTGGTATAGCAATTGGTTATATATTTGGGGGAGGAGGGGCGGGATATGTATATTATTTATTGAGATACTATTATTTGTATTAATTACAGGGTCTTTTTGGCTGCATTCCCTTAATTTATGAAATTTGGGTATACTTTATGTATGCTGTATATGAATGTTGATATATTATGACTTGATATATTCACACTGCACATGATTGTTATACCTTTATTTGTATTTAGTGTATGTTAACTTTGAGTATATTGCACATTGTTATACTCATATGGATTCATACGTGCGCCGGTTGTACGTTTTACCTTCACGTTTTGCCTATTTTGCACCACTTTCACATTTTTTTGTTTTTAATTTGCTTGCATCATGGGATTGACACATCCTCTGTGTGGCTAGGCTTGGGACAGGCCTTCCAAGCCTCATTGGGGGCTAGTAAAGCCTTGTTCCTCCGGGTGCTTTGGTGCATTGTTCTGTGAGATTTTCTTTGGTCTTTTACTGTACTTATTAAGGTATGATTCCTTTAGTGACATTGTTGTATATATGTACAGCAAGGTTTCTTGTACCTGCTCCATCAGATCAAGGACCGAATCTGCGCTCCTAGACTCGTTCTCGTCTTGGTGACAGGCGTCCCTTGATTTTGTAGCAAATTGACAAATCTTCTCTTTTAATGTACTAGATTATATGCTTTAGAATTCTATGCGGTGTTGTACTTTTTGAAGGTTGTCAGTTAACAAAGAGGCTAAACATACAGTAAAGAGAATTTTTACAGTTACTGGCAGATGGTGCAAATATATTCTGCAGTGCTGTATAGAGGTTATCGCCATACAATGGGGATAATGCCCGGATTTCAAACACAATTCAACACAAGCTTAGTATTATCAGAATTTGTAGAACTTGTGAGGCAACCAGAAGAAACCTACCTGAACTATTGACCGAACCCATTGAGAACACACAAACTCAATGCAGACATTTTCCTTGGTCAAATTCAAAGTCAGACTCTCTGGGCCTCTATGCTCCCTTAAAGGGAATGTTTCAATAAAAAAAACAACTGCCTATAGACATAGGTAGGGGAAGAGGACAGAAGGTAATAACTCAGAGCAGAGGACAGAAGGTAGGGTAGGGGAACAGAAGGTTACTTCTACTTTTAATCAAATAAGCTCCTATGGGCCAGCCCCCAGTGCACATTCGCTGACCCTGGAAGTGCAGTGGGGATGGACCCACAGGATGTAATGACTTGGGCTCAGTGTAGAAGCAGCCCCACATCGCCTCCCCTCTGCTGTTTCCTGGTTGGATGCTATAGTTGTTATTCCCAGCATGAGTATGAAAATACAAGCAGAGAGATGGTGGGACAAAGGCCTCCAGGCATCAAGTGTGAAGAGGAAGAAGTTGGCGGCAGATAAGGAATAAAGAGACTATACCCAAAAGGGAGGGGGAAGATGTAAGGTCAATGCTAATACTATTTATAAAACTAAATAAATGGGGTGCTGGTTTGAATCTGATCAAGGACAACATCTGAATGGAGTTTTTATGTTCTACGTGTTTGTGTGGATGATCTGTGTTTTTTTTCCCATACTCCAAACACATACTGATTTGAAAGAGACTAATGTGTGAATGAAAATGTATGTACAGTGCTACTGAATATGTTGGTATAAAGTCAAATAAATCAGTTTTTCATCATATTTTTCACCATATTTTTTTACAGTGATATTATTCACTGACAATGTGCAGAAATCTATGGGGATTTTAAGACAGAAAAAAGTCCTGTTGACAGGACTTTTTTTCCATCTTACATAACGGAATTGTTATTTGTGCCCATAGAACTCTGGAGGCTCTCTAAAGGCTTTCGTTTGGCATTCCGTCCTTAAATTCCATTACATTCCGTTATAACCCTGTTATGATGGACCGGTATAACGGAACGTACAACGCATATGTGAACCCATCCTTATCTACAGCAGCACACTTTTTTCTTTGCAATACCACCACAAGTCATTTTTGCAATTCAGAATGCCAAGCCTCAGCAACAGTATGTGGGACAAATGGCAGGAGTTCATTTTATATTTTTTATCCCAGTTAAATATAAAGTTGCAGCTGTTCAGCACTGTATTGCAATCATAAAGAGCAAAGTGCTATTTTTTCTTCGGCAGCTGTGCACTGAGAATAGTGTCATGTTTTATCATTAATTACTGTCCCTTCCATCAAGCAATGCAGGCTTTACATTGAAGATTGTCTGGACATACTGTACTGTACCGGAAAAAAAATCAATACAAGCAATTCAAAATGCCTTTCACATAGGACAAGTTAATTTTTAACTATACAAGTAAAACTATAGGTAGGAAGAAATGGTTACTAATCAGAAATTCTAGCAATGTTATAAAAAGAACAGAAGTGTCACCTCTGAACTCAATTAATTCTCATACAGTCCAGTTATTGTTCTCCTGAGGTGCAGGAAAGAAGTTTCACTTGTGTCACTTTGAGACAAGTTGAGGTAGTCACTTCGTAATGGTTTGTGCTGATCAAATGAATACCAAGCACCAGTAAAGCATTTATATAAAGAATAAATCACAGAAAAAAATGTTTTAATTCACTAACAAAATAGATGCAAAAATATATATACACTAAGCCCTCATTCTTATACGATAAAATCTGAGACTCTCAGCCAATATATTTTGATCAAAATACATCTGTGCCCACCTACCCAGCGCCAAGGTGGTCTCAGGTCAGGCAGGTCCTACTCTAAACCTAGCTATGCCTTTGGGCATCTATGTCCAGGAGCTCAGACTCTGCACATATAGTGTGCTGCTCCTAGTCACATCTATGTGCATCCAGCAACCAATGAGAGGAGGAGCAGGCACCTATATGTACCACTTAATAAAGTCAACCTATCTGATAGGGATGGCAAAAGTGCACAGGAATGCTACTCAAGATAAACTAAGAGTGCATTCATACCTGAAGGAGACACTCCCTCAAGTATATACTACAAAACTAAACAAAAATCGATAAAGATAAAAAACATTCTGCACAATATGATAAATAATTGGGGATGTCAGTGGCTACATTTTTAAAAAATAAATCACAGAAAATGTATCATATCGTGCAGGATGTTTTTTATCTTTATCTTTTTTTTCTGTAATTTTTATTTATATAAATACTCACAAATAAAGGCTCCATAATAAAGCACAATTTATGCCAGTTTTCTGATGTAAAAATGTCACAAACCACCCTTTTTTAAATGTCATGGCGTCTAAATTTAGGTGCAAGGTGCATTACTTCTCTGACCCCCCACTGTCCAAACTGGGAGGGGGTCAGGCTATTGGCAGGGCCTTAAGATCTGGCACATTTACCATGATTTACACTGCACCTCATAATGAATTAAGCACATCCTCTGTTGGTGCAGGGGGATAGAAATGTCAGTCTTTATAAATGACCCCCAAAGTTTTCTATGGTGCCCTATTGTAGTTTTATATGCCTCTAATTTAATGCAGAGGCGTGCAAAGTTTTTTTTTCCTGCAGATTAACCCCCTAACTGGTTTGCCAGAGTGGAGCTCTAGCAGTGGGAAAAGTAGCTAACTGGAGAGGGGAGAGCTGCTTTAGATGATGCTACCTCCTGAATGATAGCAGCTAGAAACATGCATTTGATCTTGTTTGAAAGCAGACATTCCAAGCTTTCAGACAATAAATGACAATGCAATATGTTCAGGACAGAGAAAGATATTACTGATAGAAATTGGGATGCTGTGAATGCAGCTGAAAATGAAAGTAAAAACAGGTATTACGCGCGATTATTCTAGACTTAATTTCTAACAGTGATTTCTCCTCTGTTGCTTGGACTTTAGCTGTCATTTTGGTCTTGAATGAAAGCCTGGACTGTCAGTTTCAGACAAGACCAGTTGCATGTTTCTAGCTGCTATCATTGAGGAGATATCACCATCTAAAGCAGCCTCCCCCTCCAGTTAGCTACTTTTCACACTGCCCGAGCTGGATTCAGGCAAAACAGTTAAGTGGTTAATATGAATCAAAAAAATGATCATTCATTGCCATATTATGGCTTTACATTGGTGTTTTTCATGGTTGCCAGGTTGCATTACAACTAGTGTTGAGCGAGCATGCTCGGCCGAACTCGCTGTTCGGCCGAGCATGCCTATGCTCGAGTCGCTTCCCCACACTGTAATGTTGATTTGTACGCTAATGCGTACAAATTTGTGTGCTAATGCATACAGACTTGTACTTGTATGCTAATGTGTATGCTTTTGAATGCTAATGCGTACAAATTCAGTTAATTAGCATACTTTTATGAGTGAAAGGAGTAAAAGAGGAGAAGTCGCAATTCTTCCGCAATTCGAAATCGGGGGGGGGGGGGGGGGGGGGGGGGGGGGGGGGGGGGGGGGGGGGGTCCTGGTTTAATCCCATTGACTAACATTATGCTTGGTTGCTCAGCCAGAGCACCTGAGCATACGAGCACACAGGTGCTCACTCAACACTAATTAAAACATTTCATAGCTTTTACTTTTCCAAGTTATTCTAAGAATATTTTCTCGTGACACATTGTACTTCATATATGATCGCTTTGTGGCACTTTGACGGTTGGGCTGTTATAGGGTTCCCACCCCAGTTGCCCACCCCAGTATATATATATATATATATATATATATAATAAAATATATATATATAATATATATATATATATATATATATATATAATAAATATATATATATAATATATATATATATATATATATATATATATATATATATATATATATATATATATATATATAAAATATTTGGAAAGATTCACAATTTTCAACAATTTCAATTTCTCTCCTTTTAAGAAAGATATCGCTCCCTCTTAAAATAGTCATTACTTTACATTTCCCATATGTATATTTTATGTTGGTATTATTTTGTAAATGTCATTTTATTCTTTTTTTTTTTTTTGGATGTCAGATGGAGTGCAATTTTAGATGAAATTTTTTACATTTTTAAGAAAATTCCAAAACCCGCTTTTTAAAGGACCAATTCAGTTGTGAAGTCACTTGTGGGGCTTAAATTATAGAAACCACCCGTAAAAGACCTGATTTTAGAAACTTCATCCCTTAAGTTATTCAAATACGAGTTTAAAAACTTTGCTAATCCTTTAGGTGTTCCACAAGATTTAAAGGAAAATAGAGGAAAAATTTCAACATTTCACTTTATATTTTCCACTTTAATCCATTTTTTCCTGTAAGGCAGCAAGAGTGAACAACAAAACAAAACTCAATATTTATGAGGCCTCTTTCACACGAGCAAGTTTTCCGCGCGGGTGCAATGCGTGAAGTGAACGCATAGCACCCGCACTGAATCCTGACCCATTCATTTCAATGGGTCTGTGTACATGAGCGTTTTTTCACGCATCAGTTCTGCGTTGAGTTAAAAACGCAGCATGTTCTATATTCTGCGTTTTTCACGCAGCGCTAGTCCCATAGAAGTGAAAGGGGCTTCAGTGAAAAACGCATTGCATCCTGAAGCAAGAGCGGATGCAATGTGTTTTTTACTGATAGTTGCTAAGAGATGTTGTTTGTAAACCTTGAGTTTTTTATCACTTGTGTGAAAAACGCATCAAACCGCATTGCACCCACGCAGAAAAAACTGAACAACTGAACGCAATCGCAGACAAAACTGACTGAACTTGTTTGCAAAATGCTGCAAGTTTCCCTGAATGCACCCTGAATGCATCCTGAGCCAATCCATCACACTCGTGTGAAAGGGGCATTACTAGAGATAAGGGAGCACTAAAATGCTCGTTATTCGAGTCGAATTTTTCCTGATGCTCGGGTGCTCGTTTTTAATAACGAACCCCATTGAAGTCAATAGCAGACTCAAGCATTTTTTGCAGGGGACCAAAGCTCTGCATAGGGAAGGTTGCGTGAAAACCTAGAAACCTCAGAAAATGATGGAAACACCACGGAAATGGACAGGAAACAGCAGGGGCAGCATGCATGGATACCTCTGAGGCTGCCTAATCGTACCATTACGCAAAATACTGGGCAACAGCCTGGTGGTGACCCTCAAGACAATTGTGCTGACCCAGACCAAGATGGGCAAGGCACATGCCCATCACATGTTAGTAAAGCACCCAACAAGGTGCAACAAAGGTCCATCACTGCCGGCGGGTGACACCACTGCCCATGATGGCATTGCTGTCCTATCCCCCACCCCAGGACACAGGCATAAGACTAACACAGCATGGCAGTGACACCACCAAGTGACCAAGTTAGATGAGGTAGCAGGTGAGCCACCCAAACATGTAGCCTGACACAGTATGGCGGTGACACCACCAAGAGACCAAGTTAGATGAGGTAGCAGGTGAGCCACCCAAACATGTAGCCTGACACAGCATGGCGGTGACACCACCAAGAGACCAAGTTAGATGAGGTGGCAGGTGAGCCACCCAAAAATTTAGTCTGACACAGAAAGGCGGTGACACCACCAAGTGACCAAGTTAGATCAGGTAGTAGGTGAGCCACCCAAACATGTAGCCTGACACAGCATGGCGGTGACACCACCAAGTGACTAAGTTAGATGAGGTTGTAGGTGAGCCACCCAAAAATTTACCCTGACA
>ONZH01015182.1:0-26702 GCA_900303285.1 Rhinella marina
ATCTCTGCCTGAGTGAATACTGCCAAGGAGAAAATCCATGTGACGGCTCGGCTCCTGTAACCGGAATCGACAAGTGAGCTCTGACGTGCCCTAAAAAAATGTCATAGATTTCACGGTCCATTGGTAACCGCCCTGGATATTTTGCCATTCGTGTTTCGACTTATTAGAGGTTAGAGGCTAAATAGCTGCAAAACCAAGACTCTCACTGATATCCGAATTGTATTAATTCATGATATGGACCAATAAAACTGTTTTTATAAGGCGACTTTCACACTTGCGTGGTTAATTCCAGTATTGAGATGCGGCAGAGGATCCGTTTCAATTTTGCACATCAGGATGCATCCGTTCCATTAGGATGTGGTTGTGTTAAAATCAAAATGGAGAATACATAGAAATACACAAAATACATTGAAAATCATTGGGTTACGGATCCGTTTTTCTAAGGCTCCTAAAGAAATGTATCCATCACTATTGACTTACATTGCTTTCAGTGCCTGATCCGTTTTTATGACCAGACGCAAAACCGCAGCTTGGATTGTGTCACACCAAACGGATCCGTCCCCATTCACTTTAATTGGGGGTCATGACGGATCCGTCTTGGTGCGGATGCCTGGACCGGAGAGCAAACCACAGCAAACCCCAGAGAGCTGCTTACCTGGAGTCGGGTCCCTGGAGTCTGGCAGGAAGGGGAGTGGAAGAGAAGAGCAGCCTGAAGTGAAGAGCAGCCTGCACAGCGCCCCCTGCTGGACCTCCAGAGGAAAAGTGCAGGGTGTCGGATCCGTCATGAACTCCATTGAAAGTCAATGGAGGGCGATCCGTTCACCATTGTGTCACAGCAAACAGATCCGTCCCCATTGACTTGCATTGGGGGTCATGACGGATCCGTCTTGGTGCGGATGCCCAGAATGGAGAGCAAATCGCAGCATGCTGCAGTTTGTTCTCCGGTCTGAAGACGGAACAGAATGCTTTCAGGAGCATTCTGTTGTCTTCAGTTCACTTTTGTCCCCATTGACAATGAATGGGGACAAAACTGAAGCGTTTTATTCCGGTATTGAGCCCCTATGACGGAACTCAATACCGGAATTATAAAACGCAAGTGTGAAAGTAGCCTTACCTTGCGGCCAACGTGATCTTTGGCGGTCTAGTTTGGACGTCCCATTCCCCAAGTTGAGTCTTAGCGGCACAACTTTTTGTCGGTAATGGAAGAACCCAGCGGGCAGTGTTCCTTTCTAACGAGACCGTAAAGGGGTATTTATAAAGGTTTAGACAGCTTTTTACTTTTGGCCAGTACTTGGCTGTCCCTAAAGAAAGAAATCTGATATTGGTGTAAATGAAGGCCACCGATCAGTTTTACTGCGTAGAGAACGCCGTAAAAATGAAGCCCACAAACTATGGTGCAATGGTTTTTTTCACTTCATTTTGATTTTTTTTCCAGCTTTCCACTACATATTACGCAATATTAAATGGTTCCCTTAGAAAGTGCAACTTCTCACACCAAAAATATGCCCTCATGAATGGAAAAATAAAAAAGTTATGGCTCTGGGAAAGCAGGGAGCAAAAAAACTAAAGCTCAAAAAAAGGAAAATCGTCATGCCCTCATCGTGATTTAGCTCCATTGAATAGAACTAGGCCAGACACCACGGTTTCCAGCGCGCCCGTGCAGGCATGTCCTTTCTTGTCATACTATAAACCGTGTACGCATGAAGTGTAGCATGGCTTCCCATTGAAAACAGTGGAAAGCAGATTCAGCATCCAATGGGTTTTTGCCCCATAATCTGTGCTACATTCCACCCAAAAAAATGTTTTTGTTTGACCGAGGCCTTAGTGATCGCTCCATAAGTCATTGATTCTTGTTCAGCCTTGCTCTGTTTCCAGGGCCCAGTTTTCCTTGCTGTTATTTCTGCCCTCCCAAGCATTGTTATTAAATTTGTGTCATTTTATGTGTCATTTCTTCTGAGAATTGCAAATGGGATTACGGTTTAATTTTAGCCAATGTCATTAACTTACGTCACCCTCCTAAGGACTTGTGGGGGGGGGGGGGATATCTTATCTTCTTTGCAATTCATTTTGCATCCTTGGGAGAATACGGCGAAAGTGACCTGATAAAATGAGATCCGTCTTCTGCAAAACGTCCTCTGGATTGTTCCCCCTGACATAGGAGCTCCGACTATTTTATGTATTTCCCTCTCATTACCCTTCGGCCGGACCATAAGATTCAACTCTTTGTGCAGGCGTTAGCGCCCCGAGATGCATCTCCCCAAATCCAGCACCAGAAAAGAGCAAACCTAGCCGACAGGTCCCAGCACCGAGCTTTCATATAAAAACATACATTTAGCTTTTATCAATGTCGGTCATTTTTTTTTTTAATTTTTTTTTTTCTTTCAAAAATTAGAATGTATGGGCTCCGATGAGGCGAAGTAAGTTATTCACGAAGACGCATGAGACTTCAGTTGAATACAACTTTAAAACTTGAAACCGAACTCGGCTTGGTCCGACTTGGTCCACAAAAAAAAAAAAATCAATTTCCAAAGCTATTCAACAAAATCATGCGCAACTTTGCAAATAACTGACTTCGGCCCATTGGAGCCCATACATTCTCATATTGTATGGAGACAGACTCTGAAGTTTTGAACAAAGTGACTTTAGACGTAGTATCTGAAGCTCGTTTCGCTCAACACTAAATAACTTACAGTAAGTAATTAACCTCTATGCGGAGTAACTACATGAATCATTTTTCTTTTCTAGGCCGAGACCTCAGCCTGAAGGGTCGTTAACAAATGGAGAACTATTTTGAGGAAGAATCTTGTAACCTGGACAAAGTGTTGGATGAATTTGAAAAGAATGAAGGTGCGGTAGTAAAGTTGTAATTTTCACTATAGTTTTTTTGTGTGATTGTCTCATCCGGAAATGACCTATAGTTTTGAGTTTATTTTTTTATGTTGAACAATTTTTCTTTACTTTTTTGGTGATTTTCCTTCAAATTTTGTCTTTTAATGAAATCCTAATATCCTGCAGTTTTCACACTGGAACACTAAGCCTAATAGTATTTCGAGACCTCTGTTCAATAGAGATTGCTTCCGAGCTGTCATCTCATTAACATCATCAGGCAGGATTACAATAACAGGCAACACCTCTCTTTCTCTCTCTCTTTCTCTTTTTTTTTCTCTCTTTCTCTCCCTCTCTCTCGCTCTCTTTTTCTCTTTCTCTCTCTCTCCCTCGCTTTCGCTCTCCCATCACTTTCTCTCCCCTTCTCTCTCCCCTTCTCTCTCCCTTCTCTCTCCCCTCTCTCTCCCCTCCCCTCTCTCTCCCCCTCTCTCTCCTCTCTCTCCCCTCCCCCTCTCTCTCCCCCCTTCCCTCTCTCTCTCCCCCCATTCCTCTCTCTCCCCCCCCTCTCTCTCTCCCCTCTCTCTCCCCTCTCCCCTCCCTCTCTCTCCCCCTCCTCTCTCTCTCCCCTCCCTCTCTCTCTCCCCTCCCTCTCTCTCTCTCCCCCTCTCTCTCTCCCCTCCTCTCTCTCTCCCCTCCCTCTCTCTCTCCCCCTCCTCTCTCTCTCCCCCTCCCTCTCTCTCCCCTCCCTCTCTCTCCCTCCTCTCTCCCCCTCTCTCCCCATTCTCTCTCTCTCCCTCTCTCTCCCCTTCTCTCTCTCCTCCCTCTCTCTCCCCATTCTCTCTCTCCTCCCTCTCTCCCCCTTCTCTCTCTCCCCCTTCTCTCTCTCCTCCTCTCTCTCCCCCTCTCTCTCTCCTCCCTCTCTCTCCCCTCTCCTCCCTCTCTCCCCCTTCTCTCTCTCTCTCTCCCTCTCTCTCTCCCTCTTCTCCTCCCCTCTCCTCTCTCTCTCTCCCTCTCCCTCTCTCTCTCCCCTCCCTCTCTCTCTCTCCCTCCCTCTCTCTCCCCTCCCTCTCTCTCCCCTCCTCTCCTCTCCCCTCCCTCTCTCTCCCCCTCCCTCTCTCTCTCCCCCTCCCTCTCTCTCTCCCTCCCCTCCCTCTCTCTCTCCCCCCTCCCTCTCTCTCTCCCCCCTCCTCTCTCTCCCCCCTCCCTCTCTCTCTCCCCCCCTCCCTCTCTCTCCCCCCTCCCTCTCTCTCCCCCCTCCCTCTCTCTCCCCCCTCCCCCTCCTCTCTCCCCTCCTCTCTCTCTCCCCCTCCCTCTCTCTCTCCCCTCCCTCTCTCTCTCCCCCTCCCTCTCTCTCCCCCCCCTCCCTCTCTCCTCCCTCTCTCTCCCCCTTCTCTCTCTCCTCCCTCTCTCTCCCCCTTCTCTCTCTCCTCCCTCTCTCTCCCCTTCTCTCTCTCCTCCCTCTCTCTCCCTCTCCTCCCTCTCTCCCCCTTCTCTCTCTCCTCCCTCTCTCCCCCTTCTCTCTCTCCTCCCTCTCTCCCCTTCTCTCTCTCCTCCCTCTCTCCCCTCCCTCTCTCTCTCTCCCCCACTCTCTCTCTCCCCACTCTCTCTCTCCCCACTCTCTCTCTCCCCACTCTCTCTCTCTCCCACTCTCTCTCTCTCTCCCCTCTCTCCTCTCTCTCTCTCTCCACTCTCTCTCTCTCCTCCCACTCTCTCTCTCCCCCCTCCCTCTCTCTCTCCCCCTCCCTCTCTCTCTCCCCCTCCCTCTCTCTCTCCCCTCCTCTCTCTCCCCCTCCCTCTCATCCTCCTCTCTCTCCCCTTCTCTCTCCTCCCTCTCTCTCCCCCTTCTCTCTCTCCTCCCTCTCTCTCCCCTCTCCTCCCTCTCTCCCCTTCTCTCTCTCCTCCCTCTCTCCCCTTCTCTCTCTCCTCCCTCTCTCCCCCTTCTCTCTCTCCTCCCTCTCTCCCCCTCCCTCTCTCTCTCTCCCTCTCTCTCTCTCCCCACTCTCTCTCTCCCCACTCTCTCTCTCCCCACTCTCTCTCTCTCCCACTCTCTCTCTCTCTCCCACTCTCTCTCTCTCTCTCTCTCCCCACTCTCTCTCTCTCCTCCCACTCTCTCTCTCCTCCCACTCTCTCTCTCCCCCCTCTCTCTCTCCCCCCTCTCTCTCTCTCTCTCCACTCTCTCTCTCTATATATATCTATCTATCTTTCTATTCCCCTTCCCTGGGCAATGACTTCTGCACAGGTCACAGAGCATGCCTGGAAAACTCTCCCATAGAAGTCAATGCGGTCCGCTTCAGACCGTTGTGTCTATGGCACATGGTAGCTGCTGTAAAGCACATCTCTAACGTTGTTAACAACTACTCAGGCAAGATGGCCGTCCCCATAATATTATATTGAAACCAGAATACTGTCAGAAAATAAAAACAGGTAAAAAAAAAAAGATTATCAGTTTCTAGGTTCATTTGGTTAAAAAAAAGTGTAATATCCCTTTAGGCGGTTGATTTCAAATATCTAGGTTTGTGGTCTCCAACTATGGCGCTCCTGCTAGTGCAAAGGTACAACTTCCAACAGGTCCTGTCATGCTGGGAGTTGTACGTTATTACAACGGGGGAGTGTTGTAGCCCTATTCATTGTTCTATATTATATGAAGGCTGTGATTTTTTTTTCTGGAGATTTCTTGAAGCCATTTTTTGCTTTTCAGATGAGAATGTTTCGCCAAAACTGTTGGATGCGAAATGGAATCAGATCCTGAATCCTCCTCCTCGTCTGACGGAGAATTCTGCGCTGGACAATGTCAGTAAATCAATCATTGCTATCGAGGCTCACCTCAAAGACCGGTCGCCCAGCCTGACGCCCTGTTCCAATGGAGAGATAAATTACGTCACCCCGGAGCTGTCCACTATGGTGACAGAAGACACCAGCATGGCTGAGGACAGGAAAGCCCAGCCGGAAAACACATGCAGTACTTTGCAGTGCGCCGAGGAGTCGCTGCCGGCCGATGTTACACTAAGTATGAGCTGTGGTCAAAGTGCCGCTCCCGGGGAGGGGGCGTCCCCTGGCAGCACCCCTTCAAGCCAAGCGATCGGGAACACTGAGAGCGCCCTGGACAGTGACAAGATTTTGCAAAGCCCCCTTACATGTCGGTGACATCAATCAAAAAGTGACCGAAACAGACTGTACAAAAGTGGCCCACGTCTCCGCTACTATCGAAGCTAGGGTTTGTCCCATGGTGCAGAGCCATAGTAGCATTAATAGTAATTCAACCCTAAGTGTTTGGGAAAATAGTACTGAAGACCCTAATAGTCCACCCCATTCTGTGCCCCCAGTGTCCGAAGTGCGTCAGCGTTCTCCTAGCAAAGATGCCCCGAGTACGGAAAATGATAATAAAAATCTATCCTGTCCACTTGATGATCTGACTGTAGGCGATGATTCTAGTAAAAACCATCTAAAGGCCTCAACTCTTCCATCGGCAGATAAGCAGATAGTTGCGGGCGATCACAGGCCCGCAGATGTCGATCAGATTGCACTAGTTAATGATGGTCTCCAGCCTGACGGGTCTCCTGAACTAGTAGCGGAGCATTTCTCAGACTCTGTTGTGACAAATGGCGATAAAGAGACACTAGATGGGGACAAAAAGTCGCACGGGAGCGATAAACGTGGCGACCCAGACAAAGTTCAGGTGGAAGGTAAGCTGCATAATGCTGATGGGACGGATGCTTTCATGTCTCTGCAAAATGGGTGTGATTCCTATGGAATGCAAAACCCGACTGTAGCTCATAACCCAAAGAGTTTGCCATCGAAAGAAGACTCTGTGACGGAGGAGAAAGAAATCGAGGAGTGCAAGTCGGAATATTACACTAATGTTTACGAGCAGAGGGATGACGACGCTCCAGAAGGGAGAGGACTCTTGGTAAATGCCGGCGGGGACGTCCTGAAGAACCACTTGCATGGTCTCGGCAATCAGGTAGCACCTGCGCATGGGCAGACATCAAAGACAGCCAGCAGCATGCAACCTCTTAGTGTCCCCTATGGTGGAGCACGCCCAAAGCAGCCAACTCATCTCAAGCTGCAGATCCCAAAGCCATTATCTGACATGTTACAGTGCGACCTGGTCCCCCCCAACGCCGGCTGCGGCTCCAAAAACAAAAACGATGTCTTAAATAAGTCGAATCAAAACGAGGTCATCGTGTCGGATGCCCTCCGCGAGGAAGCTGCCCTTCGTAGCCCTGGTTTTGATGCAAACGGTGACCTGCTCGGAGATTACAGGGGGCCCAACAGTCCGTGCCTTGCGGTGTCCGCAGACAGCCCCGATAACGACCTACTCGCTGGGCAGTATGGCGTTTCTGCCACCAAGCCATTCACGACTCTAGGAGAGGTGGCTCCAGTCTGGGTCCCTGATTCTCAAGCTCCTAACTGTATGAAATGTGAGGCGAGGTTCACATTTACAAAACGGAGACACCACTGCCGAGCATGTGGAAAGGTAGGTCCAGGCATCTGGGCTGCTAGTAGCTTACAGCAGGAAGAGCAGATATTAAAGGGGTCTTCTCACTTCAGCAAATGGCATTTATCATGTAGAGGAAGTTAATACAAGGCACTTACTAATGTATTGTTATTATCCATATTGCTTCCTTTGCTGGCTGGATTCATTTTTCCATCACATTATACACTGCCCGTTTCCAGAGGTTATGACCACCCTGCAATCCAAGCGTCAGCCTCTCTGGTGTCTCTGGTGTATCTCTTGTCTGTGCTCCAGCGGTGGAAACGAGCAGTGTATAATGTGATGGAAAAAACAAATCCAGCCAGCAAAGGAGGCAATATGGACAACCACAATACATTAGGAGCTTCTGCGTATGTGCGCCTATGTGTGCTCCCATGGTCCCGACCACCAGAGAGGCTGGTACTTTTTCCTATAGTGTGCAAGCACGACCACCACTGATGGATTGCAGGGTGGTCTGTAACCATGGAAACGAGCAGTGTATAATGTGATGGAAAAATGAATCCATCCAGCAAAGGAAGCAATATGGACAATCACAATACATTAGTAAGTGCCTTGTATTAACTTTCTCTACATGATAAATGCCACTTGCTGAAGTGAGACAACCCCTTCAAGTTGGACATTTGATAAAAGTTGGCCAAAACTGACAATTTTGGGGCATCTGACAGCGATATAATAAGCTAGCAAACGTGGGGTTAGCATATGGAAATATGCTAACACATTATAAGCTTGAAATAATAATGTGTTGATGAGATTTTAAAAAGTGTAATGAAAATTGTATTAAAATCATTTAAAAAAATGCAAAAATACAATTATTATAAAATGTATTTTCTTGCACGTAACTGTGGAGAATTGAAATCATTAGTGTCAGTCATTTTCAGTTTATTGTCCACTGGCTGTGATGAGTAAATGGAGCTCTGCCCTGGTCCTCAATATGGTGTCACCGATAAACGCTGCTCCATATAACACAGTGATCCATTTACTGCCGCAATTCAGTTTTTCCATGAGTTGCGAGAGATAGCTATAATGGGATAGAAAGTACTTCGGGTGGACAGAGGTGGAGAAATACCGCGGCCACGTATGTTTCGTCCCGCTGTGCCACGCTTTCAGTGCAGACATATCTATTAATGTTAAAGTGCAATAACCACTTCTGTCATCGGTTCTCAGGTGTTCTGCGCTGCCTGCTGCAGCCTCAAATGCAAACTGCTGTACATGGATAAGAAGGAGGCCCGGGTGTGCGTTATCTGCCATTCTGTGCTCATCAATGGTAAGTGGTGCCCTCATCCGGTATTTGCGAATTTGCGCAACCTTTCATTGTATACTTGTCCAAGGATCTACTGATTACGAAAACTAAAACATCCGTGTAAGCCTGCATTTATGGTTCTACCTTATAAGTGGTGCGGCAGCGACTACTGTTTGTCCTTGTGGTTCTCCAGCTGTTGCAAAAGTCCAACTCTCAGCACACCAACAGCCTTGACGCACAAAATATATAGAAAGCATCATGCTTTGGAATGAGAGTTTTTGCCCTTTGCAGGTTTTTAAGTTTTGTCGTAATTCTAAGTGATATTTGTTTGCCTTTCAGCCCAAGCATGGGAGAACATGATGAGCGCATCAGTTCAAAGCCCAAACCCTAACAACCCCGCTGAGTACTGCTCTACCATCCCCCCAATGCAACAGGCACAAGCTTCCGGAGCCCTCAGCTCCCCACCTCCGACTGTCATGGTGCCCGTTGGAGTTCTGAAACATCCAGGAACTGAAGGTGAGGCTTTGGCAGTCCTAAACCTGCGGAGTATTAAAGGAAGTGAATGTAAAAGCTAACATGTTCATGTTCTCCGCTTGGAAAATGGGGTGCCATGAATACTATTTAGCTGCGGAAGACATCAGAGATGTATTGGGGATCTGGTAGCGCATCCCCCCCTGCTTTCCATTGTATAATCTTTTTTGTTAGGGTGTGTTCACACTGTTTCCAGTGTCTGTTGGAGGTATATATGGAGAGGATTTGACAGGCTGTTGATTGACCGGCCCAGGCAGAGAAGAACCACTCCATTCACCATAGCTTGCAAGGACCTTCAATGATGTCATGACCATGTGATCAGTCACATGGTTTAGGAGGAGACAGGCTGTTTGTGTGATCCTAACCATGTGACTGATCACATGGTCATGACATCATTGAAGGTCCTTGCAAGCTATGGTGAATGCAGTGTTTCTTCTCTGCCTGGTCCTGTCAATCAACAGAGCCTCTAGGAGCAGGGGTAACGCCCCTTGCACCTAGAGGCCTTATTAGCATAAAATAAAAGTTCATTTTATATAAAAATGGGGGCACCAGTAAATAAAACAGATATATATTTGGAATCAGGTGACATTAGCACATCTCTAATGTCAGCCTGATTCATACCGAAAAAACTGGTGACAGAAACCCTTTAAGGGGGTTGTCTCACTTCAGCAAATGGCATTTATCATGTAGATAAAGTTAATACAAGGCACTTACTAATGTATTCTGATTATCCATATTGCTTCCTTTGCTGGCTGGATTCATTTTTCCATCACATTATACACTGCTCGCTTCCAGGGGTTACGATCACCTTCCAATCCAGCAGCAGTGGGCATGGTTGCACACTACAGAATAAAGCGCCAGCCTATTCGCACTCCCTCGGTTCCGGCTTTTTCCTATAGTCTGCAAGCACGACCACCGCTGCTTGTTTACAAAGTGGTCATAACCTCTGGAAACGAACAGAGTATAATGTGATGGGAAAATGAATCCAGCCAGCAAAGGAAGCAATATGGACAATGACAATACATTAGTAAGTGCCTTGTAATAACTTTCTCTACATAATAAATGCTATTTCCTGAAGTGAGACAACCCCTTTAAAAAAACAAAAAGGTACACCAGTGTATACTGGCTCGCTGGAGGGCAGTCTTCTGGCCTGTTTTGGGTGAATAGGGCCCTATTGGATGTGTTTGATGTATACTACATTGTGAATCCATCCCAATGAGCAGCCAGGTCCTTCTCTTTCTACAGAATATTCTATGACCATGCCATAAATGTCTTTTGTCGGAGTTCCCATTTAAGTTTACATGCAAAGGTGAATAATATTCATTGCATGACATAAATGTGTATCAGGTTAAATGATGAGAATTTAGCCCTTTGTTTGCTCTTCGCTCTTGTGCTTTCTGCCTCCCTTTTGAGGTGTGTCCCTTGGACTTCCTGTGAATTCCAGACTTTCCCCCCGAGGCCTCTCAGCATTTTTTTTTTCCCATTATTTGCTTGTATTTCATTCTCTATGGTCCTTAAAAATTCCAGTAAGATAACATCTTGTCATAGGTGTTTAGTATTTTAATGTCTCTAGGAAACCTTTGTACAGGTGCAGTCATGTAATGAAACAAGTCAGTTCTCTCTCTGCATATGATGCCACACGTGCAAAACTGAACAGAACATGAAAGAAGATAAAAGAAAAGTAAATGAAAGTGTTATTTTTCTTAGGGTCCCAGTCCAGGGAGCAGAGGCGGGTCTGGTTTGCGGATGGCATTTTACCGAATGGGGAAGCTGCTGATGCGGGAAAAGTGAACGCAGCCCCAGCGGCCGGAAACCTAACAGTATCCCATGACACCAACAAATCCTCCCCCGGCACTTCACCGTCCTCAGAGGTGAGCTTACACTGCCGAGAAATCGATCAATACTCTGCATTCTTTAGGAAGCATTGTGCGACAGACCACCGGACATTTCCAGTTGTATTTTTAGGTTTTTATACGCATTCCTATTTGTTCTGTCTTCTAGACTGAGAACACATCTGGGTTCTGTGGCAGTATAACTCAGGTCGGCAGTGCAATGAACCTTATACCAGAGGACGGCCTTCCCCCGATTCTTATCTCCACCGGCGTTAAAGGAGGTAATTCCAGAATGAAAGAATGACTTTCATATTGGGTAGAAAGATGTTTGAGTTTTTTGTGTTTTTTTGCCATTTTTTGTATTTTCCGTAATTTTAATGTACAAATTAACAGCAATATAAGATTGTAATTATTACAGGGATAGTCTATTTTTAAAAGTTTCAAGTTGCTATCTTCATTCAGTTTCAGACCCTTTGCTATTCAGTTTGCAGCCTGTTCCTAGTTTCAGACTTTTCTCACATGGACGTGTCCCACAGTTGATATGTAACCTGTGAGATTTTAAAGGGGGTGTTCACTATTGGGGACCTTTTCTGCAGACCCCCAGCATGGCTAAACCTGCAGTGGGAATCATATTTACTTGATCCCCACCAAATGGTGAACCAGTAACATGACACATGGGTGGTAAAGCATCAGCGCTGCAGCCTTGTGGCCCTCGTCAAACCGGATGTTGATGTGAGGAGACCCGAGACCTGCAGTGCCTGAGGGGGAGATGGAGCTGGAATCCAGCGGAGTAGATCAGGTATCAAGTATGACCACCATGGGTCTGGCCACTGGGGTGGGGGGGGTCTGCAGAAAAGGTTCCCAGAGGTGAACAACCTTAAAGGGGGTTTCCAGGATTTTACTACTGATGACCTATTCTCAGGATAGATGATTAGTATGTGATCGGTGGCGGTCCGACACCCGGGACCCCTGCCGATCAGCTGTTTGAGAAGGTACCGGCGCTCCTGTACATTGTATAGTGGCTGTCCTTGATATCGCGCTCAGCCCCATTCACTTGAATGGGCTGAGCCACTCCTAGGCCACGTGACCAATGAACGTGATGTCACTGGCCTAGGAAACGCTAAGAGAAGGCCGCGGCACTCATGGGCCAAACAGCTGATCAGCGGGGTCCCGGGTGTCGGACCCCCACCGATCAGATACTGATGACCTATCCTGAGGAGATCTGTGGAACATCTTCATTACATTTGCACCGAAACTTCAAATAACATGTGGTGCGAATTTGGTGCCGAAACGAACAGAAATCCGTGCAAAAAACAGCACGGATTTTCTGTTTTGAAGCCGACACCCCTGAGCAGGTAGCTTAAAGTGGAATTGATTTGGATAATCTCAGTGTGATTTCATGTTTCTTCCCTTTAGATTATGCTGTGGAAGAACGCCCCTCCCAGATGTCCGTCATGCAGCAGCTGGAAGATGGGGGACCCGATCCCCTGGTGTTCGTCCTGAACGCAAATCTTTTGGCAATGGTGAAGATTGTGAATTGTACGTCATGTTGTTGAGTCTGAAGTGTTTATGCCGAGGACGGTAGCAACAAGTACCTGTGACTCGGAATCAGAATGTATCCCTCTTTGTATTACTGCATCTTTATAGATTTACATCCACATCCCTTTTAAATTAAAGGGGTATTCCCATCTCACACATGTAGTTTGTATAGTTAGATATAGCCATACCAATATTATCACTAATAGAATGTATTTATATAAAATGTACCGTTTAGAAGATTTCCCTATTTGTATTTCCATTGTCCCACACACATCAGTCAGGCCGTTGCCCCTGGTTACGACCACCATGGCCATGTAGTAGTGGTGGCCGGCGGCTTGCTCCTGTTCAACCCGCTCTGAGGTAACTGCTGTATTGTGAACGCACATTGCATGAGCATGAGGAGACACATCTTAGGGTTGTAGCATTTTTGTCTGCGCTTCCAAAACGCAGAGAAACGCATCCTGTTCCAAGATCAATTCATCTCTATGGAGCAGGATCCATTTATAAAGTCTGCGTTTTGGACGGATCCTGGCCATTGTGTTTTGGACTGGTAGCGTCCAAAAAGCAGATGTGAAAGTACCCTAAGATGTGTCTCCGCATGCTCATGCAATGTGCGTTCACAATACAGCAGTTACCTCAGAGCGGGATTGAACAAGAGCAAGCCGGTCACCACTACTACATGGCTGCGGTGGTCGTAACCAGGGGCAACGGCCTGACTGATGTGTGTGGGATATACAAATAGGAAAATCTTCTAAACTGTACATTTTATATAAATACATCCTATTAGTAATAATATTGGTATGGTTATATCTAACTATACAAACTACATTTGTGAGATGGGAATACCCCTTTAAGTCAACTATAACATCCTATGGTAGGAAATTTAAAGGGGTTTTCCCACAAAAAACTGTCCACAGGAAAGGCGATGAATATCTTTTTGCTGGATGCCCCACTATTGGCACCTCTATTCTCCACTGATGACTAGAATAAGGTGCCAAGTCCCCAGTTTGTCCTCTTTTCACAAACATCTATATATTAGATATAACCCTTAAATAAACAGGAACATAGACTTGAAACAAAAAACCTAAAAAATCCTTAGTTATAAATAAGTTATAAATAATTCAAAATTAGTATAGTTTAAAATATTTTATTATTAAAAAATTATTGATGTATAAAAAAGATCCTATTTATGTATGAATAATTTTTAATGATAAAATATTTTAACCATCTAACTGTTTTGCCCCAGTCCAGCTCGGAAAATGTGAAAAGTAGCTAACTGGAGGGGGAGGGCTGCTTTAGATAGTGATATCTCCTCAATGGTAGCAGCTAGAAACATGCAACTGGTCTTGTATGAAAGCTGACAGGCCAGGCTTTTATACAAGACCAATAACAATAACAGCTAAAGTCCAAGCAACAGAGGAGAAATCAAGTCAGGAATAATCGCGAGTAAAACCCGTTTTTACTTTCATTTTCAGCTGCATTCACAGCATTCCGATTTCTATCAGTGATATCTTTCTCTGGCCTGAACTTATTGCTGTCATTTTGGTATTGTCTGAAAGTTTGGAATGTCTGCTTTCATACAAGATCAGTTGCATGTTTCTAGCTGCTACCATTCAGGAGGTAGCAGCATCTAAAGCAGCCCTCCTCCCTCCAGTTAACTACTTTTCTCACTGCTGGAGCTCCACTCTGCAAAACAGTTAGGGGGTTAAACTATAATACTTTTACATTTTTTATATCTAAAATTAGGTTTTTCGTCCTCATTATACAACTGCAGTGAGGACCTGTTTGGAGTGGCGGTGAGCTTGCACCCTGCCCTTCTTTTCTCCGTCAGTCCCATAGACTTTGCTCTGCCATGGTTCCATTCAAACTCTTAATCGTTGTGGTCATGCAATGGGGAGGAATACGGGGGCTTAGGACTCCCATTCTAGTGATTTGTGGTGGTCACAAGCCTTTATCACCTATATAAAGACTGGTTGTGGACAAACCCTTTAAATTCCCCTTTGTGATAGGGTGTAACAGAATCTTAGCCTAGGTTTGCTGTATTCAACCCATTCAAACCACTCCAGCTCTTGTATGTATGTACACTGTTCCATGTGTGTCCAAAAAATGATGCATATTGTGAAACATAGAACATAATTTTTGATAGGTGCATCTAGACCTGAGGTATCCCATGACTTTATTGGCACCGGTTGCTAAAGCTGTTTTGCCATCTTCTAGTATGTCCATGTATTTTTCCATATCTGCTTTGACCTAATGCTTGGTGAATTCTAATTTATTAATATATAAATTTAATCTAATCTGTGGCTATTGTAGGCAAATGTTAGGAATTAGTGTAAAGGTGGGTCTACTCTACACTGTCCGATTGTCGAGGATAAACGCTCCTGCGAATTCTCGTTCCCAATCTGCCCGCCTAAATGTGCCGCAGATCACATAATTAACAAGCGAAATGCTCATCCATCGGGCGAAATAATCGTTCCTGCGGACAACTAAATTATTGTTTCTGGGCAGTAGATCATCTTGTCACTCTGCTGTCCAGAAGCAGTGCAGCTGTACGAGCCATCGCCTGTCCTTAAAGGGGTCGTCTCACTTCAGTAAGTGGCATTTATCATGTAGAGAAAGTTAATACAAGGCACTTACTAATGTATTGTGATTGTCCATATTACCTCCTTTGCTGGCTGGATTCATTTTTCCATCACATTATAGACTGCTCGTTTCCATGGTTACAGACCACCCTGCAATCCATCAGTGGTGGTCGTGCTTGCACAATATAGGAACAAGCACCAGCCTTTGTGCGCTCCCATGGTCCCGGCCACCAGAGAGGCTTATGCTTTCTCCTATGTTGTGCAAGCACAACCACCACTGATGGATTGCAGGGTGGTCGTAACCATGGAAACTAGCAGCGTATAATGTGATGGGAAAATGTATCCAGCCAGCAGAGGAGGCAATATGGAGAATCACAATACATTAGTAAGTGCCTTGTATTAACTTTCTCTACATGACAAATGCCACTTACTGAAGGAAGAGGACCCCTTTAAGGTGGATTTAGACTGCATAATGGAGCGGCTGATTGTTGGGAAGGAAGTGTTCTTTCCTGACAGTCGGCTGCTCATTCAGTGAAGGAGACTGATGTATTTACATACAGCGATCCCCTCCACAGTATCGCTATAGCCATCCCTTGTCCCTATATGGAATCTGTGTTCCTGGGCGGCAGATCGCTGTTTAGACCACACAATCTTCTGCCCACAAACGATGATCGGTGGTGCCTGCACGAACGTCAAGATCACCTGATGAACAAGCATTTTGCTTTTTGAGCGATCAGTGCTCGATCCCGATAATCTGGACGATTATTGGTTCGTCTAAATCCACCTTTTAGGGTCTATTCACACATCCGCATGTGTTTTGCGGATCCGCAAAACACGCTTACCGGCCATGTGACGGCACTATAGAAATGCCTAATCTTGTCCGTGGCTGCGGACAAGAATAGAACATGTTCTATTTTTTTGTGGGGCCGCGGAACGGAAGTGCGGATGTGGACGGTACACTGTGTCTTGTCCTCATCTTTTGCGGCCCCATTGAAAATGAATGGGTCCACAACCGTTCCGCAAAATTGCAGACCCATTATGCGGATGTGTGAATAGACCCTTATGCTGCGGAGGTGATCGCTGCACGTAAATACAGCGCTTCACCTCCAGAAAGGAGCACTTCTGTCCCGACAATTGTGTGCTCGATCTCTGCATGTAAATGCAGTAAGTAGTCCAGCGCGGCGTCCTAGGTAGCCGACTCCGTTCAGGTTCACTCAGTGCTGCCTGCGCTTGCCTCCTCCAGACGTGAACAGGAAATGTTGGTGTTTCACCACAAAAGGAATGCACGCCGTGGGCCAAGCTGAGCTCGTCATCCTCCTGCAGTGTCTCCCTGACGAGAAGTGCCTGCCCAGGGACGTCTTCTGTCACTTTGTGGAGATTTACCGGGAAGCACTGGCAGGTACGTGAAAGGATTTGTGAGGAGTTTGTAATGATGGGTGCTGTCGAATGTCACAGTGATGAGTGGAATGTGTATGACTTGTAGCGTCTATGTGATAAATGCATAGTAAAATCAATGTACACTGTTATATCACATATATGCATGTACAATGCCGTATGCCTGTGCTTCACCCTGCTTATTTATTGAGAACAGAACATGAGGCACCAGGACATCCAGGCCTTGGTGCACAGATTACAGCAGTGTTTTCTTGTGCTCTATACGTCCTGATAAAGAATTTGGATTTTAGAGTGAATCTTCAGCATTTCACTATGTCTTTTGTAGTGTGCACTGTTCTGTCCTCAATAATTTAATATGTTTTATAGTGGATATTTCTCCAAATTTCCTGATTTATTATTATTTTTTAACTATTTCTATTCTGACAATTCTGACTTCCCTCAGGCAGCCACTAGGGGAGCTAATCCTATTTCCGTCTATAACAAAAGTGTACGTTCTGGTTGAGGCTAGTCCTGCGCCGCAACATACATTTTCGTCTTGGTAATCTCTTGTGAACGCGCTCTGAAAATCAGCGTCAGGCACTGTGTAATGCATCCACTTCAGTGGGAGGAATGGAATTTTATAATACGTTTAACATTCCTGTATTTGCTTCCATCACAGGTAATATGATTGGAAACCTGGGGCACTCGTTTGTCAGCCAAAGCTTTCTCGGCAGTAAGGAACATGGAGGCTTCCTATATGTTACCTCCACATACCAGTCCCTTCAAGACCTGGTACTACCGGCTCAGCCCTATCTGTTTGGGATCCTCATTCAGAAATGGGAGACACCATGGCCAAAGTTTTTCCCATGCGGCTCATGCTTCGCCTGGGAGCAGAGTACAGATGTGAGTGGAGATGCAGCGAGTGCTGGAAAGTTTTTAATTTCTTGAATATTTAAGTGCTGTAATTCATGTACAGGGCACCTACTGTACCTATGACTCTGGGTCTATCATTTGTATGTCAGTACGCACCGCCATTCCCCTGCTGTGCACCCGCAAGCCAGAGATGAAATGCATTGAGATGACTCCTGTGCATGCGCACATAATGGAGAGAAGTCCACTTTGCATTTCATGGCTGCTGTGGTCACATAGTGGGTAAATGGGGGTGAGTATCCACATACAGATTGCTGATCTGGAGCCCAGCGCAGATCCCCTTTAAAGGAACAGTTAGGGCACAGATGTAAAATGAATACCCTGTGTTTTGCTTAGCGCAAAGCATGAGGGGATGGAGTGCCCCTTTAAAGAGGACCTCTCACCTCTCCTGACCTGCCTGTTTTAATAGCTTCATGCATTCCCCATGTAATAACAATTCTGGCGCATCTATTCTTATGACTCTATGTTGTGCTATTCTTTTATTATTTCTACTAGAAGTTATGAATGAATTGCTAGCAGTCTGCAGTAAGGGTACAGAGGGGAGGTGACCAGTTGGGGGTGTGTACCTGCACAGTCTGAAAATGTCAGCACTGATTGGATAGAGTCCGTCTGTGCAGGTACACCCCCCCAACTTGTCTCCTCCCCTCTGTACCCTTACTGCAGACTGCATAACTTCTAGTAGGAATAATAAAGGAATTGCACAACATAGAGCCATAAGAATAGATGTTCCAGAATTGTTATTACATGGGGAAAGCATGAAGATATTAAAACAGGCATGTCAGGAGGCGGTGACAGGTTCTCTTGTCCTTTGGTTAGTGTTTCCATGTATGTGTATTCCAATGATAGATATAGCACCAGCCTTTTACTGGCCCATCTCCTGCTTTAGAATATGCCACCAATTTCAGGTAGGTGCGGGTCCCACCTCTGGTATCCACACATTTCTCTAAAATGGGGTCCCCAATGTGAAAGAGAGCGCACCATGCATGTGAAGAGTGCTCTCAGTCCACTTCTAGGGGAGTCCCGAAAAAAGCCCAGCGAGCATGCTCCGCTATTTCCGGAATGCCCATAGAAGTGAATGTAGAGTGCATCTGCGCAAGCGCGGCCACCTCTTCGCCTCTATGGGTGTTCCGGAAATAGCCATTCCAGCGCTTGGCTATTTTTAGCACTCCCTTAGAAGTGAATGGAGGATGGCAGTGCTTGTGCGGTACACCCTCACTTACTTTCGGGGCCCCGTTCTAGAGATGGTTGCAGGTCCCACCTCTGGCACCCGCACCTATCTGACATTCATAGCAGTATGCCGCCAATGTGTCAGATGGCCCAACCCCTTTAATGGTTTCATTAATCTACATGTATCACTGCCGAATGTTTACCCAAACCCAGAATATAAAAGCTGTCATGTCCACTGTGTTTCTGTGTAGTGTACCCCTGTCCGCTCTTCAGTGTCAGATTCAGGAAGCCGTTGTTCGGGGAGACTGGCCACACAATCATTAATGTCTTGGCAGTGAGTATCCGAACTTATACATTATGCTTTATTACTATTTATCCGTTTTATACCTATTTTTAGTCTCCCTTTGATATTATATCCTAGTGTTGTTATCTTTGTAACTGGAGCAAGTGAAAAAAATCAGATTACAAAATTAGTTCCAAGATTAAAGAACTCCCAACAAAAATTTTATTCCATGTCCTGCTAGAATGTACATGATATAATCTGTAGTGAATGTCATTTTCTTACCAGTGTCTGAATTGTTGACTTCTATCATCCTGAAGTTTCTTATCTGTGTCATGTGACCAGCAGAGACTTATGTGTGGACAGGAACTCTATGTATTCCTATGAGACTGAAAGTGAGGCTCCCATAGGAATGAATAGAGCAGTTACTGGCTTTCTGTCCTGGGTCAGTTGGAGGTCAGGGAGTTGGTCACAATGACCCAGCTACAATAAGAAGAGAGGTTTTTACTCACAGAAACAGTCACTGATAAGAAAATGACAATCACTACAGATTATATCATGCACCTTTCTAACAGGTCCGAGAATAAAAATTTTTGCGGGAGTTCTTCTTTAACCTTGGTAGATTAGTCATAATAATTGTAAAATTGAGAAATACTAAATGTGAATTTATTTCCTATATAAGCTAAATAAACCAGAACTTTTTACTTTAGGATTTTCGTAATTACCAGTACAACGCTGCCGGTCGTCCAGGGCTTGGTAGTGGATATGGAAGTCAGAAAAACCAGCATCAAGATCCCAGCAATCGATACAATGAGGTTACCATTGCTTCACTGTTAAGTGTTTGAACATTATTAACATACGATACTATTTCTTTTTTTTTTTTTTCTGATGATTTATTCCTGTGCTACCCTCTGGATGGGTCAGAGACTTGGGACCACTTCCGATCAGCTGTTTGAGAAGGCAGTGGCGCTCGCAGTAGCACCGTACTTTCTTCAGCTTTGCCTAGGTCATGTGACGTCAGGTTCATCCGTCACGTGGCCTAGGCGCAGCTCAGCCCCATTGAAGTGAATGGGGCTGAGCTGCGATACCAAGCACTGCCACTATACAATGTACAGCGCTGTGCTTGGTGAGCACTCCGACTGCCAGTTCCTTCTCTTACAACTGATCGGTGAAGACCCCGGATGACAGATCCTTCAAGGGTTAAAAAATCAATCTGTTTTAAAGTGGGAACCTGATTTCACAGACCCAGCCTAGTGCCTGCCGTCTCTGAAGCTAGTCCTTTGCCGACCGTATAAAATGAATGGCAGTTCGTGTAATCTGTTGACTCTGCTGGCTCCACCAGAACAAGAGCCACTTGTTATCACCAGCTCAATACTTTGGCTCACAGGTCCAGAGTACAAGAGAGTATGTCTATCTATTGCTCTTTAGTTCTAGCAGTGTACATGCATCACGCTAAGTGTGCAAGTGTTTACTTCTGTATACTGTATGTGTTATCTAAGATCAGCACCATCTTATTTACACCATCGGACACTGTTCATACACACGTAATCTGCTTCCACAAGTCATACTGGACTGCATTCATCAGTGATGTAATTAGGATGGGGCTGCATTCTGATGCCATGACATGATTCCTTATAAGAAGCCTGGGACGGGATTGGATCCTGGAAGAACAGAGCTTTCGGGAAATGTTTCCCTGCTTTATTCTGGTGGAATCTGACCCCGTTCTTGGTATTTAAAGAAGAACTCCGCAAAAAATTCTATTCCATGTCCTGCTAGAAATGTACATGATGTAATCTGTAGTGAATGTCATTTTCTACCAGTAAGCTAAATTTTTGAGTTATATCATCCTGAAGTTTCTCATCTGTGCATGTGACTAGGAATTAGACCCACCAACTCACAGCACCTTATGTGTGGACAGGAAGTCTAATTTTCTATGCATTCCTATGGGAGCCTCACTTTCAGTCTCATAGGAATGAATAGAGAAGTGACTGGCTTGCTGTCCTGGGTCAGTTGGAGGTCAGGGATGTGGTCACATGACCCAGTTACAATAAGAGGAGAGTGGAAACTCTCAATTTCAGCCTCTGATAAGAAAATGACAATCACTACAGATTATATCATGCACCTTTCTAACAGGTCGGAGAATACAAATTTTTTGCGGGAGTTCTCTTTAAAGGGGTTGTCCGAGTTATTTTTTTGTCCTTTGTATGTTTCTAACCTAGTCGAATACAACAGCTTTTCCATACACTTTCTGCTTCTAAAGCTGCTGGTTTCTTAGATTTAACTCAGGGTCACATACCTGTGATGTCCGCTTATCTCCCTGCTGTGTGATGTTTCCGTGCACAGCCTCCAGAGATCTGATAGGGCATGCTGGGAGTTGTAGTTTTGCAGCAGCTGCAGGCCACAGATTGAGCATCCCTGGTCTACATTATCAGAGGGTGATGAGGTTGAGCATGGTTTATCTTGTGCCAGTTGTCGCTTTCTATCCGTCTGCGAGGTTACATCTGCATCGTGGAACGTCCCCTTTTCCTCTTTTCTTTGGTCTGTCTTCTTTCGTTGCTTCCTGATGATCAGATGATTGAAAGCCATGAACCAATCTAATGAGGCATGGTCCTGGCCGGCGGCACCATGCCCTTCAACCCAGAAGGCAGATTCCCACTTGGTGTGCGTGCCAGAACGATGACGGCCAATTACCAAACACAAGCCATCAGTATTCATAAGCAGCCGCGCAAAGGTAATTGACGTGGACTTACATCTTTATATACGGCCACATGCCCACGACCGTATGCATTTTGTGGTCCGAAACCAGCGGATTCGGTCTGTGTGGCATCCACACTTTTTTACAGACACATTGACTTCAAAGGTCTGCAGTCTGCATTTTGGAAGCAATCCTAGGATATTTTCTGTCTTTTGCGGAATGGACATACGGATGTGGACAGTGTGCGTATTTTGCAGATTCCCATTTGTGGACCATAGAACTGATACAGTTGTGTGAATGTAGCCTATAATGCATCGAAACCTTTCTGGACTTGAAAGTGGCAGCAATGCTGATATGACTTCTCTGTATTTCTTCAGTAACCGGTGCCAGTTTCTTTGTCTTCAGTGGAGCGCTTAAGCCGTCTTCTGGCTTCCTGGCAAAGTCTAGCATTGTAGAAGGTAAGCGAGCACTCGAAAAGTTGCTGACCTGTTACATGTGCACTTGGCAGCTGAAGACATCTGTGTTGGTCCCATGTTCATATGTGCCCGCATTGCTGAGAAAAATGAAGTTTAATATATGCAAATGAGCTCCTAGGAGCAACGGGGGCGTTGTCTTTACACCTAGAGGCTGTGCTCTCTGTGCAACTGCTGCGCCCTCTAGGTGTAATGGTAACACCCCTGTTGCTCGTAGAGGCTCATTTGCATATATTAAAACATCATATTTCTCAGTAATGCGGGCACATATGAACATGGGACCAACACAGATGCCTTCAGCTGCCAAGTGCACATGTAACAGGTCAGCCAGTGTCGTAGGTACAAAACTGCTGACAGATGCCCTTTTAACGGGTTAATGATCTTCTTAATGTGTCTTACTGCAGGTATCTGTTGTGATGATAGCAAGAGCTTCCAAATACTATATGACATGAAATGTCATCTACTAAAGGGGTTATCCAACCCCTAAAATGCCTCCCCTACTGCCCGGGCCCCTCATACTGATTGTACTTATCTTGCTCCCTGTCCCCTGCGTTGCTTCTGACGCCCACACGGTCGCCGCTGCATCTCCCTGTTGCGCTAATGAAAACATCCAGTGACGGGGGGAGCAGCCAATAGCGGGCCGGGAAGGAGACGAGTTTTTCCTTAGCATCGCGGGTGACAAGATTTTCTAGCTGCTCCTCACTCTGGTTAATTGACGAGGGCCCTGAGTGCGGAGTGCCCCCATTGACCCCAAGCCATTGCCATTTCGACGCTGGTCTGGTCCATGTTGCTCTTCTTCTTTCTGCTCCAGGCTTGGCACACAGGAAATGCCAGGAAATGTCTGCACTGTGTGGGCATTCAGTGCCATATATTCCCCATAGACAAACACCCTGTGGGAAATATGTATACTGTGTGGGGTAATTTTTTTAGTGTTTGCTTCTGGGTTAAAGTGCAATCGATTACACTTTTCAATACAAGGAAAAAGATAGTATGCTAACATACAACCCAGACGGATGCCAAAAGGGCATCTGCCAGGGGAATGGGGGCTCATATATACATTCGGCGTATGCCCTAAACATGTTGTGAACAGAACCCATTGATAATGACACTTGTAGAGGTCATATAATCGAAGCGAATAGATCATGTTCTCCATTATTCATGTGAACTTGCTTTCTCTGTCTATAGATGGAGTGATGGTTCAGATCACAGCGGAGAGCATGGATGCCCTAAGACAAGCCTTGCGGGAGATGAAGGACTTCACCATCACTTGTGGGAAGGCGGATGCCGAGGAGACGCAGGAACACGTCTATGTACAATGGGTGGAAGATGACAAAAACTTCAACAAGGGGTAAGAAGCTGTGAGGTGTGCAGTACTGTAGTATAAGGATGTGAACATGGCTCCTCATTCTGGTCATTGCTCTCTCTTTATAGTGTTTTCCAGCCCAATTGATGGCAAAGCCTTGGAGTCTGTAACCAGCGTCAAGATTTCCCATGGCTCCGAATACAAAGCCAATGGCAAAATCATTCGTTGGACTGAGGTATGGATTACGGATGCATTGAGACAGGGAAGGAGGCTAATATGATGTAGAACACAGGAGAAGGGACATCCCGAAATTATGCTAAAATCTGAGCGTGACGTTATTTCATGGCTTCTTTTACACTGCACGGCATGTACCACCACTACCTGTCGCTCACTGCACTTGCAAACTAAAGGCCCCTTTACACTGCTTTCAACGAGCAGACGATTGTCGGGAAGGAAGGGTTCTTTCCTGACAATCGCCTGCCTGTCAGTGAATGAGAAACTGCATATACATGCATGGGTCTGCAATCCGGAAGATACTAAGCGGAGGTATGAAGCGGAAGACCACGGAAGCACTATGGAGCGCTTCCTTGGCATTTCTCCTCCACAGTATAGGGAGGAGCGATCACTAATGCTCTCGCTTGCTCCCTTCAGAATCATTGTTTGCCAGCAGCAGAGTGTACAGGAAGATGATTTAGATGACCGTATGAACGATCGTTACTGGGAGATTATCACTAACGAGCATGCTTACGAATGCTTGTAGAAATAATCTGCTCTTGATGTTTGGGCAGTGTAAAGGGGCCTTAAAGGGCATCTGTCAGCAGTTTTGTCCCTATGACACTGGCTGACCTGTTACATGTGCACTTGGCAGCTGAAGACATCTGTGTAGGTCCCATGTTCATATGTGTCCTCATTGCTGAGAAAAATGATGTTTTATATATGCAAATGAGCCTCTAGGAGCAACAGGGGCGTTGCCATTACTCCTAGAGACTCTCAGGTCTCTCTGCATCTGCTTGTGCCCTCTGCACTTTGCTTGACAGGGCCAGGTGTGATCACGTTTTCACTGCTTGTCCCTGTAGAGTTGCAGAGAGAGCAGAGCCTCTAGGTGTAATGGTAACGCCCCCGTTGCTCCTAGAGGCTCATTTGCATATATTAAAATATAATTGTTCTCAGCAATGCAAGAACATATGAACATAGGACCAACACAGATGTCTTCAGCTGCCAAGTACACATGTAACAGGTCAGCCAGTGTCATAGGTACAAATCTGCTGACAGATGCCCTTTAACGTGGTGCAGGCTCATTACAAATGAACTTACAGTGAAATGTTTCTGATACAGCAAGGTGAAAAGTATCGATCTTTGTAGTTGTTAAGCTTCCCTTAAAACTAGAAAACCCATTTGAAAAGGAATCAAGCTGTAAGTCACATTTGTGCTAGATCAGGGATGCACAACCTGTGGCCCTCCAGCTGTTGCAAAACTATAACTTCCAGCATGCCTGGACAGTCTACAGCTATTAGGGCATGCTGGGAGTTGTAGTTTTGCAACAGCTGGAAGGCCACAGGTTGAGCATCCCTGTGCAAGACACTAATGCTCCGGTGCCCTGGTTCCATAACCTTTACCTCTCACAGGTATTTTTCTTGGACACTGAGGAACAGCAGAGCGGCCTTAGTGATCCCGCCGATCACAGTAGACTGACCGAAAACGTGGCCAAAGCTTTCTGTCTCGCACTTTGTCCACATCTGAAGCTACTAAAAGAAGATGGGATGACCAGACTGGGTTTGCGGGTCACTCTGGACTCAGACCAGGTGAGGTTCGATATTGGGGGTTCTGGGTACTATGATGACGGGGTGAAGCTTAACCACAAAATTGGCTTGCATTTGTTTTGTTTTTTTCAGGTCGGATACCAAGCAGGAAGTAACGGGCAACCTCTGCCTCCTCGCTACACCCCATGATTTGGACAGTGCCTTGGTGCCAGTGATACATGGGGGCACATGCCAGATAAATGAGGGCCCAGTCACCATGGAACTCATTTTTTATATCTTGGAAAACATCTCATAGGGATGAAATGAGTGCGTCCTCAAAAAAAAAAGACAAAAACTGCCACTGGCTGAACCATTTGCACTTTAATCATGGAAGATTCATGTTTTTTTTTTTCTTTTGCTAACACTAGTAGTAGGTCAGGGTGCGAGAGGCGGACACAAGAATGCTTTAAACCTTCTATGCATTGCCAATGGACAGTGTCAAGTTGCAAAGAGAGGGCGCGCGCGGCGACGTAGAAAATCTGCCGATCCCGGATATTCGTTACACAGGAGAGGCAGAAGGGGAGAGACACAGAAAGACCCTCATAAGTGCAAGGCAACGGACGTCCTATATACAATCAGGAATCTCACTCTGACCTCATTGAAATCATCGCTGCAAAAGTTTTCTGCTCGCGTACTATATCACTGTTTCATCCTCTTCAAGTTTACACTGTTAAAGACCAGCCTGAACCTCCGAGCCGGTTTTGGTTTGTATCCTTATGTACAATGCATGGCAAGGAAGACCGCGATACACGGCCTGTAAGTGTCGATATCACCTCCCAGCGCAAGTGCATGAAACCAGTCGCCGATCGCCGCGCTGGTTCTTATTAGCAAAGGGCAGCAATATTATTTTATACTCTTCAGGAGCGCACAAGTCATTTTTTTTTTTATTTTTTGTCCGCGTTGTCGCCTCACGGATTAGGGCTCATCGAACTGTGTGGAGAACAGAAGAAGACCGCGTCCGTGTCGGAGGCAAGCGGATCTGACACGAGCTGATTTCCAAACCCATACCCGACCCGGTGGACGGTGACGAGGTTACGTTTACATTACATGTTCGTCTTCGAGACCATAGACTTCTCTCTACGGTTCTGAACACTGCGTTCCGGTATTGGCAATCCTACGACAGCTGCAGTATTTCTGCCCCCGCGTGGCCACCAGACAGAATTCGGCCCGGCACTATCCGTAGTGCAGGACTGTTACAGGGCGGCCATGGTTTAATGCACCAAATAAACTGCTTTAATTTATGTACATGAATTTCAGCTTCTGGAGAGCGATCCCGGCTCGCTCTCCTCTACCCGGTTGTCTGTTATCCTTCCCATATTTATTCACCATGTTAGTGTCCCAGTATTACATCTGTCATTTCATAAATTTACCGCAACGTTACAGTAATTTACATTCTCACGTCTTTATGGATTATCCAGCGTCTAAGCGAACATCTTCTGTTCTTAGCATAGAATTGCATGGTATTCTTAGGCTACTTTGACACTGGCGGGGGAACTGCCTGCTGGATCCGAGCTAACGCTAGCCCACAGTGCCGCTGGAAGTCCGCTCCGGCCCCATTCACTATAATGGGGGCTGGCCGCAGCACGGCGAGTATGCAGAGAGGTGGCCAGACAAACTACAGCACGCTGCGGTTTTT
>ONZH01015183.1:0-40735 GCA_900303285.1 Rhinella marina
TTCCACCAGTGTTGGCATCCTTTTCTGAGGTTTCAGGGTGGACTTGGTGACCTCCAAGTGGTCGAATTGAGATTTCCAAGTGGCGAGCATTTTTTTCCCATAGACTTTAATGGGATTCGATATTCGGTCGAATAGTCGAATTTCGCGGTCTATTCGAATCGAATTTCGAACTTTCGAATATTTCACTACTCGCTCATCTCTAATAAGTAACTGTTACACTCTGGTGTGGAGGGTATAGCCACACCAAGCGTAAGAGGGAAGGGAAAAGGACCAAACAAGGGAACAGGTCACCTCCTACAGGTAACCCTGAAACTAAGCCCTGGCTGACTACCAGTATGAACAGGCCTTAGTTGTAGGAGAGTTCATACACAGGAACCTAATAACAAACTTACCCTAAAGAGCCCTGCAGCTAGTCACAGAGTCAGCCCGTTCCTCCAAGAGGACGGACGAACAGGAGACTCCAGAAGGCAAAACCACAACAGGGAAAAGTAGGATAAACACAATAGGGAAAATGACACTTATCTTAATGCAGATATTTCAGCAACCGGATCTCAGCCAAGATCCACATCACACACAACAAAGTCAGCAGAAACTATAAACCGCAAGGAATACTGGGAGAGGAAGGGATAAATAGGGAAAAGATAATCACCATACCCACAACAGCTGAGGGGAAGGGGTGTGGTAAACAGCAACCAAATCAAGAGGAAAACATGTCAAATTATGTCACTTTTGAAAGCCTAGCCGAACACCTGCAACCTGACGCAAGTACGTTCGTGACATTACCCCCCCCCCTTTTACGGGTGACCTCCGGGCACCCAGAACCAACTCTATCAGGATGAGACCTGTGAAAGGCTTTCACCAAACGACTGGCATTCACGTCAGATGCCGGTACCCATGTCCTCTCCTCAGGTCCATAACCTTTCCAGTGAACAAGATATTGAAGAGTCCCACGGAGAAATCGAGAATCAATTATCTTGACGATCTGGAATTCCAAATTACCATCCATCAAGACAGGCGCGGGTGGAAAGGAAGATGGCTCCAGAGGTTTAACATATCTCTTCAACAAAGATCTGTGAAACACATTATGGATTTTCAGAGCCTGAGGAAATTCAAGACGAAATGCTACAGGATTAATCATGGCCGTGATCTTATATGGGCCAATAAATCTTGGACCCAACTCCCAAGAAGGAACTTTCAACTTAAAGTTCCTAGTTGACAGCCACACAGAATCACCCACACTTAGGTCCGGACCTTTCATATGTCTCCTGTCAGCCACACGTTTGTACTTGTTACCCATATTTATCAAGTTATTTTGAATTTTCCGCCATATAGATGACAATGATGACAAAAAACGTTCTTCCTCAGGAATACCAGACGTATCAAAACCAGAAAATGTGCCAAACTGCAAGTGAAAGCCATATGCACCAAAAAATGGTGACTTACCAGTGGAGTCCTGTCTGCGATTATTTATGGCAAACTCTGCCAGAAACAAAAACGAGCACCACTCCTCCTGATTCTCAGAGACAAAACATCTCAAGTAAGTCTCCAGAGTGTGATTGGTACGCTCAGTCTGTCCATTCGTCTGGTGGTAAAAGGCAGAGGAAAAAGACAGTTGTACCCCAAGCCGAGTACAGAATGCCCTCCAGAATCTGGACACAAATTGAGTCCCATGATCAGAGACCACGTCAGTGGGAATGCCATGAAGTTTCACAATGTTATCAACAAACACTTTTGCAAGAGTTTTAGCATTGGGGAGTCTGGGTAATGCAATAAAGTGCGCCATTTTACTAAAACGATCTACAACCACCAGAATAACTGTCTTACCAGACGAATCAGGCAGATCAGTGATGAAGTCCATGGATAAGTGAGCCCATGGTCTGGACGGAATGGGTAATTGAAGTATTAGCACGTGCACAGACACTACAGGCCAAAAAATAGTCCTCAACACACTTACGCAGCCCCGGCCACCAGAATCTACGAGAGATGAGGTCGACAGTGGATTTACTCCCAGGGTGTCCCACAAGCACCGAAGAATGATGCTCCTCAAACACCTTATGACGCAACTCAGAAGGAACAAACAACTTCCCAGAGGGGCAAGACTCCGGTGCATCTCCCTGGGCCTCAAACAACTTAGCCTCAAGATCAGGGTAAAGAGCGGATATCACCACTCCTTCGGACAGTATAGAACTCGGATCCTTAAAATCACCACCTCCGGGAAAACTACGTGACAAGGCATCCGCCTTCACATTCTTAATCCCAGGACGATATGTGACAATGAAATTGAATCTGGTGAAGAACAAAGACCATCTGGCCTGCCTCGGATTAAGTCGTTTAGCCAACTCCAGGTAAGCCAGATTTTTGTGATCAGTGAATACAGTGATTGGGTGAATGGCTCTCTCCAACCAATGACACCATTCCTCAAAAGCCAACTTAATGGCCAGTAGCTCTCTGTTACCCACATCATAATTTCTCTCCGCAGCAGAGAGTTTTATTCGAAAAAAAAAAGCACATGGGCGCCATTTACCAGGTGACAGGCCCTGTGATAAAACTGCTCCTACCCCCACCTCGGATGCGTCAACCTCCACAATGAAAGATTGTGACACATCTGACTGCACCAATATAGGGGCAGAAGAAAAACACTCCTTTACAGCGGAGAAGGCTTGCAACGCTGCATCAGACCACACTGAGACATCCGTCCCTTTCTTAGTCATGTCAGTTAAGGGTTTCACTATTGTCAAATAATTCTTAATAAATTTTCGGTAATAGTTGGTGAACCCCAAAAATCGCATAAGAGTCTTCAGATTTTCAGGTTGGTCCCAGTCCAGAACAGCCCGGACTTTCTCTGGATCCATACGAAAACCTGAAGATGAAAGCAGGTATCCTAAGAATTGCACCTCATGTACAGCAAAAACACATTTCTCATATTTTGCATACAACTTGTTATCTCTTAAGATTTGCAACACCTGTCTCACGTGATCCTGGTGTGTCACCATATCTGGAGAATAGATTAGTATGTCATCCAAATACACGACTACAAACCTCCCCACCAGGTGATGAAAAATGTCATTAACAAAATGCTGGAAGACAGCAGGAGCATTGGTCAACCCAAAAGGCATGACCAGGTTCTCAAAGTGGCCCTTAGGAGTGTTAAAGGCCGTCTTCATCCATCCCCTTCCTTGATCCTGACCAGATTATATGCCCCCCTTAAGTCCAACTTGGAGAACACCTTGGCATCAACAATCTGGTTAAACAAGTCAGGAATCAAAGGAAGGGGGTACAGATCACGGACAGTAATCCAATTGAGTTCACGGAAATCCAGACATGGCCTAAGGGTTCCGTCCTTTTTCTTAACAAAGAAAAATCCAGCTGCCACAGGAGATTTGGAAGGTCTAATATGTCCTTTAGCCAAACTCTCAGCAATATATTCCTTCATGGCCGTTCTCTCAGGTCCAGTAAGGTTATACAGCCTAGATTTGGGCAATTTTGCTCCAGGGATAAGATTGATAGGAGAATCGTATTCCCGGTGAGGGGGCAAATCCCGACATCCACCTTCAGAAAATACATCAGAGAAATCTGATATAAAAGAGGGAAGTGTCTTAGTAGTTAAAGCAGAAAAAGATGTATTAAGACAATTGTCAACGCAATAATCACTCCAATCCACAATTTGTCTAGTATGCCAGTCAATGGTCGGATTATGTTTCATTAACCACGGTAAACCCAGAACCATAGGAGCAGGAAGACCTTCCAACACAAAACATGAAATAAGCTCCAGATGAAATTCACCCACTCTTACGTTGATATCATGCACCATCTGAGATACTTCTGGGATAGAGGTGCAGAATCAATGGCAAACACAGATATCTTCTTTTCCAATGTACTCGGAGACAATCCATGCATATGTACAAACTGAGCATCAATCAAGTTCACCCCTTCCCCGCTGTCAATAAACACCTCAATTCTCACAACCTTTGACTCTAGCGCCAACTCGGCAGACAGGAGAAAATGGGTACTACAGGATGAAGACAAATGCACATTTTCAGTTTCTCTACCCACCCCACCAAGAGTAAGATGAGAATTCAACGCCCCCTTTTCTTTTCTCTCTTTTAGAGATTGAATGCATGGACATACATTGATAAACTGTCCTTTCTGACCACAGAAAAAACACACACCTTTTTATTACCAAATTGCTTAAGAGTGGAAACAGGAGTAGCTCCCGCTAACTGCATAGGTTCGTCCCCTGACATCAACCTAGGGGAATTTTCAATCAAAGTGTCATAGGTAGACAGTACACTACGTGATAGTACGTCCTGAGAGCGGGGGCCCCTAGATTGCTCTCTCAGGCGCCTATCCATGCGTACAGCAAGAGACATAGACATTCCAAAGACACAGGGGTTTCATGAAAGGCCAAAGCATCCTTCAGCCTTTCTGATAATCCTTGACAGAATTGGCTATGTAGAACCGGATCGTTCCATTCAGTATTGGTCGCCCACCTCCGGAACTCAGAGCAATAGTTCTCAACCGAGCGCTCACCCTGACGAATGTCACGTATCTGGGTCTCGGCCAGGGAGATACGATCCGGGTCATCATAGATAATCCCTAAAGCCTTGAAAAATTCATCTACCGACTGGAGAGACTGCGATCTGGTCCGCAGAGAAAAGGCCCATGACTGCGCATCTCCTTTGAGCAGCAAAAAGACCACACCAACCTTCTGCTTCTCATTACCAGAAGAATGTGGACACAGTCTGAAATACAATTTGCACGCCTCCCTGAATAGAATAAAATTATCACGTCCCCCAGAAAATCTATCCGGGAGGGCGACCTTAGGCTCCAAACAGGCCTGACACACAGCACCCCTAGAACCACCAGCCTGTGGTCTCTGAATCTGGTTGCGGATGTCAGCCACCTCCAAGCTGAGTCCCTGCAGCCGTTCAGCAAGCGCAGCAATAGTATCCATGTCAGCACAAAAATGACAATAATTTTTGTTTGGCGGTTTATAATGTCACGCTCTGGTGTGGAGGGTATAGCCACACCAAGCATAAGAGGGAAGGGAAAAGGACCAAACAAGGGAAACGGTAACCTCCTGCAGGTAACCCTGAAACTAGGCCCTGGCTGACTACCAGTATGAACAGGCCTTAGTGATAGGAGAGTTCATACACAGAAATCTAATAACAAACTCACCCTAAAGAGCCCTGCAGCTAGTCACAGAGTCAACCCGTTCCCAAGAGGACGGATGAACAGGAGACTCCAGAAGGCAAAACCACAACAGGGAAAAGTAGGATAAACACAATAGGGAAAATGCAGATATTGCAGCAACAGGATCTCAGCCGAGATCCACACCACACACAACAAAGTCAGCAGAAAGTATAAACCGCAAGGAATACTGGGAGAGGAAGGGATAAATAGGAAAAAGATAATCACCACACCCACAACAGCTGAGGGGAAGGGGTGTGGTAAACAGCAACCAAACCAAGAGAAAAACATGTCAAATTATGTCACTTTTGAAAGCCTAGCCGAACGCCTGCAACCTGACGCAAGTACTTTCGTGACAGTAACATGCTCACAAGTAGTTTGCTTTTGCTGTTAGTATACTGTTTCTGGGGGTTTAGCACATCAATGTATTTAACTTTTTTTGTTATCATCAAGGGTGGGATTCAAATTTTTAAGAACAGGTTCCGTACTAAACGGCGGACACGCGGCGTCACGACACGTGTTTACATATACATGCCCCATATATATGGTACACGTACATAAATACACCATATATACACATACCACAACACTTTTAAAAAGCCTAAGGAGCTAAACTACCAGAGCTGTGAGTTTTTGTAAAGCGCTGTCCCACACCTCTAACTCCACCCAATGTCTATCTGTACATGTTCCAACCCTGCCTAGTCTCCATTGTGCCCCCCACACAGTCTATACAGACTACAGTTAGGGCCAGAAATATTTGGACAGTGACACAAGTTTTGTTATTTTAGCTGTTTACTAAAACATGTTCAGAAATACAATTATATATATAATATGGGCTGAAAGTGCACACTCCCAGCTGCAATATGAGAGTTTCCACATCCAAATCGGAGAAAGGGTTTAGGAATCATAGCTCTGTAATGCATAGCCTCCTCTTTTTCAAGGGACCAAAAGTAATTGGACAATGGACTCTAAGGGCTGCAATTAACTCTGAAGGCGTCTCCCTTGTAAACCTGTAATCAATGAAGTAGTTAAAAGGTCTGGGGTTGATTCCAGGTGTGTGGTTTTGCATTTGGAAGCTGTTGCTGTGACCAGACAACATGCGGTCAAAGGAACTCTCAATTGAGGTGAAGCAGAACATCCTGAGGCTGAAAAAAAAGAAAAAATGCATCAGAGAGATAGCAGACATGCTTGGAGTAGCAAAATCAACAGTCGGGTACATTCTGAGAAAAAAGGAATTGACTGGTGAGCTTGGGAACTCAAAAATGCCTGGGCGTCCACGGATGACAACAGTGGTGGATGATCGCCGCATACTTTCTTTGGTGAAGAAGAACCCGTTCACAACATCAACTGAAGTCCAGAACACTCTCAGTGAAGTAGGTGTATCTGTCTCTAAGTGAACAGTAAAGAGAAGACTCCATGAAAGTAAATACAAAGGGTTCACATCTAGATGCAAACCATTCATCAATTCCAAAAATAGACAGGCCAGAGTTAAATTTGCTGAAAAACACCTCAAGAAGCCAGCTCAGTTCTGGAAAAGTATTCTATGGACAGATGAGACAAAGATCAACCTGTACCAGAATGATGGGAAGAAAAAAGTTTGGAGAAGAAAGGGAACGGCACATGATCCAAGGCACACCACATCCTCTGTAAAACATGGTGGAGGCAACGTGATGGCATGGGCATGCATGGCTTTCAATGGCACTGGGTCACTTGTGTTTATTGATGACATAACAGCAGACAAGAGTAGCCGGATGAATTCTGAAGTGTACCGGGATATACTTTCAGCCCAGATTCAGCCAAATGCTGCCAAGTTGATCGGACGGCGCTTCATAGTACAGATGGACAATGACCCCAAGCATACAGCCAAAGCTACCTAGGAGTTCATGAGTGCAAAAAAGTGGAACATTCTGCAATGGCCAAGTCAATCACCAGATCTTAACCCAATTGAGCATGCATTTCACTTGCTCAAATCCAGACTTAAGACGGAAAGACCCACAAACAAGCAAGACCTGAAGGCTGTGGCTGTAAGGCCTGGCAAAGCATTAAGAAGGAGTGATGTCCATGGGTTCCAGACTTAAGGCAGTGATTGCCTTCAAAGGATTCGAAACAAAATATTGAAAATAAAAATATTTTGTTTGGGTTATGTTTATTTGTCCAATTACTTTTGAGCTCCTAAAATGTGGAGTGTTTGTAAAGAAATGTGTACAATTCCTACATTTTCTATCAGATATTTTTGTTCAACCCTTCAAATTAAACGTTACAATCTGCACTTGAATTCTGTTGTAGAGGTTTCATTTCAAATCCAATGTGGTGGCACGCAGAGCCCAACTCGCGAAAATTGTGTCACTGTCCAAATATTTCTGGCCCTAACTGTATATAGACACTACACTCACATAATCACATATACAATATACACCATACAGTATATAAATTACACCTAGGCTACACTTACAGTAGATTTACCTGCTCCATATACATTTTATACACATTTGTACCTAACACTACAGACATATTTGCATACACATTGTATTCAGTGCTATCCAGCATACAGCGCACATACCTCTTACATCCAGTGACTTCTCCTCTGATACAGACGTTCTCTTTTCTCATCTTCTCCTTTCAGACCAGGCGCCATGATGATTTTTCACCCATCTCTCGTCTCTGCAGTTTGATGAAAAGACATCTTAGGTTCCTACTTTTCCATCATCCTGCCACCTTCAATACTTAAAATGAGCACCAGTACAAAGAATGTCCCTTATAATGCGTGCCAGTACAAAAAAATCCCCCTTAGTGCCCCTATAATGTGTGCAAGTATAAAGTACCCCTATATAATGCCCCTAGTAAATGCCCACATAGTGCTCCTCTCCTCTTCCCGACAGTGCCCCCATAATGTGCCAGTTTAAGATGCCCCCACAGGGTCCTCTATGACGTGCCAGTATAAATGCCCCCATAGTGTTCCCCATAATGTGCCAGTAATACCCCCATGATGTGCCAGCAATGCCCCAAGTAGATGCCCCCATAGTGGTCCCCATATGCCAGCAATGCCCCCCAGTTCACTGTCCCTCAGACCGTTGGACTATAAAAAAACTATGAACAAATCCCTATGCACACTGCACATATCTTATTTTAAAGTAAAAAAACAAAACGGGAACAAATACAATACACTGTGCCCCATTAGACCTCAGATGAGCCCACTGTGCCCCCATCAGACCTCAGATCAGCCCACTGTGCCCCATCAGACCTCAGATCAGCCCACTGTGCCCCCATCAGACCTCAGATAAGCCCACTGTGCCCCCATCAGACCTCAGATAAGCCCACTGTGCCCCCATCAGACCTCAGATCAGCCCACTGTGCCCCCATCAGACCTCAGACCAGCCCATTGTGCCCCAATCAGACCTCAGATCAGACCACTTTGCCCCATCAGACCTCAGATAAGCCCACTATGCCCCCATCAGACCTCAGATAAGCCCACTGTGCCCCCATCAGACCTCAGATCAGCCCACTTTGCTCCCATCAGACCTCAGACCAGCCCATTGTGCCCCCATCAGACCTCAGATCAGACCACTTTGCCCCATCAGATTAAAATAAAAAACCTTCCTTACCTCTCCTGCGCACACTACGTCCTGACGCTGTACAAGGTCAGGCTAGTGCAGCGTGGGCAGGAAAAGCAGGAGATGAGCGCTTCCATTGTGGAAGCGCTCATCTCCCTACATTGGGAGATGAGCGCTTCCACAATGGAAGCGCTCATCTCCTGCTGCCGCACCGGATCGGGATTCAGGTGGTAACCCGGTTCTCTGATCCGGCTGTAATTTTAACAACTGGGTCTGGAGAACCGGAGGGAACCGGCTGAATCCCATGCCTGGGTATCATGGATAATCACGTTGATAGCTAAAACATTTCTAAAGTGTGAGGAACCCACTAGACAATTCTAGATGACTCAGCTTCCTGGAGTCCTTTAAATATGACTTTGAATTTTATTTACAGTCAAACCTGAATGACCAAGTTTTGAGCAGAACAAGGTTTAAATGTGTTGCCAATGGCCATAATACTGGTACTCTTGTATTTTCAGTGATTCGCTTATTTCTAGTAAGGATGATCGAACCCAAACTTCTCCAGGTTCGGTGTTCGGGTGGGTTAGGAATTCTGTTATTGGTTCCGTTATAACAGAATATAAAGGATTTCGTATACAGAATGCTAAACGGTAGCCTTTAAGAGGCATTCCGTTTTTATCCGTCATAATAGAAGTCTAAGCATAACGGATCCGTCTGGTTTCCGTTATGCAGGACTTTGTTTTCTTTGATCCGTTACGCTTGTCCATAGACTTCTATTATGACGGATCAAAATGGAATGCTTCTTAAAGGCTACCGTTTTGCATTTCGCCTATGAATTCCATTATATTCCACTATATCGGGACCTATAACAGAATTCCAAACCCACCCCAACACTGAGCCCGGTGAAGTTCAGGTTTGTTCATCCTTACTAGAGATAAGCGAATCACTGAAAATTAAATTCAGCATCGATTCCGGTCCAGAATCGATTTTACCTGAATCAAAAGTGCTCCAATTGTCTTCAAAATTTGTGTATGACACTCTAAGGCCCCTCTCGCACCTGCTGCCGCAGGTGCACGTGTGGGGCCGGAACTGCGCTCTGGCCCCATTCACTGTAACCCCTGCTGAGAGGCGGCCGGAACGAAAATACAACACGCCTCTCAGCAGGGGTTGCCGTACCCACCAGAACAGCCTGCCGGAGCACCGTGCCGCAGGTGTGAAAGTAGCCTAAGGTCTCCAGGGACTAATTTTTCTCTCTAGTTTTTCTTTCTTTTTTTACAAAAATCAGGTGGACCTGATAAGTATAAAATCAATTCACTCAGCTCTAGTGATAACTAACTGATTGGGACTCCCACCAATCCCCAGAACAGCTCCTAATAGAGCAGCAGGTCTAGCATGTGACCTGCTTAACTTTGCGCCAGAAATGCTAGCACAAAGTTAGGCAGACCCCTGAATCCACAGATCTCTCAAAAAAAAAAGTCTGGTACTGTTTTAGCCATTAGAAAACTGGTATATTGCTCTAAGGCTTCTTTCACACGACAGTATATTTTGCGGGCTCCGAGCCGCATTTTTTGCTGATAAGATGCGGACCCATTCATTTCTATGGGTCCGCAAAAAATACTGACAGCACACTGTGTGCTGTCCGCATCCGTATGTCCGTTCTGTAGCCCACAAAAAAAAATAGAACATGTCCTATTCTTGTCCGTTTTGCGGACAAGGATAGGCATTGTTACAATGGATCCGCAAAAAAAAAAAAACGGATGCCATACGGACGTCATCCGTTTTTTTTGCGGACCGCAAAACACAACGTTCGTGAGAAAGTATCCTAATTCAGAGAAAAAAGTAAGAGTCTTACAGGTATGATACATTTAATGGCTAGCAAAAATAAAAGCAATGATGTTACATAGCAAGCTTTTGAGACAATTTAGGTCTCTTCGTCAGGCATAATCCAATGTATGCCTGACCTGAGACCTGAGTTGTCTTGAAAGCTCGCTATGCAACATCATTGCTTCTATATTTGTTAGCCATTAAAAGGTATCATACCTGCAAGACTCCTATTTTGTTTCTCTTAATGAGAGCAATGTACCATATATCTCTCTGGCACAGACAGTGATGCTGGGGCTCCTGCAGTGGCAGAGATCTCCAACCTTGATTCCATACTGCCAGAAAGTTTGTTCTGAGCTGTTCAATAAAACTATTAGAGTTAACACCATTCTTCCTCAAGCGTAGAAATTGATAATACTGCAACCCTCTTTGCAAGTCTCCCTGCCTGTTTCAGTGATTATATATGGCTTGCCAGGAATCACCTCATCTTGTGGAGAGAGAGCATGTCTGCTCTAGACTGCTGTAGGCTGATTTGCAACAGTCCAGAGATGTCAATTTACCTGTATGCCTCTCAATACAGCTTCAGGTCTGCGTTTTCTTCTTTCCAGGGCCCAACACTGTCTGTAATGCTTTATTGTTTAACTTGTATTTAAGTACAAGTATAGTAATGTAGTATATCAAAGTATACCGCATCCTGACATGCTTTTTTAGATGAATGTATTTACATATTTGTAAATGTGCTGCATTTCTGTACACTGTTGGGGTCATTTATCAAACTGGTGTGAAGTAGAACTGCTTAGTTGGCCATAGCAACCAATCAGATTCCACCTTTCACCTTTCAAGGATCTCTTAAAAATGAAAGGTGGAATCTGATTGGTTGCTATGGGCAACTAAGCCAGTTCTACTTTACACCAGTTTGATAAATGTATGGTTTTTTTTTTTTTTTACTGTAATAAAGGAATTTCAATAAAAACTCTTATCTTCCCCCCATTTGTAGCTTCTTGACCATTTTGATAAAATGAGGTGTAATATTAGTTATCAGTACTCGAATGACCAGAATGTACAGAATGAATTTACAAATGGTGGCAGGTTGTTAGTGTCTGGTATATATCACAGGATTAAAGAACACCTGTCAGCAAGAGCATATTTCCTGATAGAGTGGATCCTGTTAATTACAATGATACCTGTCATATGAAAATCAGTTGCAGCGCAAGACCCGTTCCCTCATTTCACCTCAAATTTTCAACTTTCCAGTGCTGGGCAAACTCCTTGGTGCACTGACCATCTTTTGCACACGGACTATGAATCTTTTTTTTTCAGTAAAATCATCCCTACCAGGGTTAACCCTAATAGGGTTGATCCTGCTGACATACACTATTTAAAATGTCTCTTTAGGTGACCAGTGGCAGCTAGTTGATGGTACATTTGTACATACTTTAGTTTCACACTTTGAGTGCCCATTCATTTTTTTTGAATAGTCCTTCTGGCATAAGCACTTTTCCATACTGTTTGTCGCAAGGATTCTTTAGGCTGGTAAATACTGTACATAGGGTGCGATGTAATATTATGTAGGTGTAAAATAGTGCTGACATATATCACTATATTGCTGTCTATATTATTGTGCTGTTTCATTTATAGGTATGAAGCTCACTATAAAACTATACATGTAATGATTGTTTGCTGCATGTCAGTACAACAATGTGTAACATCAAACACATGACTCCCATTACTATACAAATGCGCTATATAGCAATTGATTGCATACGTTCATTAGATTTTTTTATCTGACTTGGGGAGCCACAGGATGACATCATTAATGCTTCCCCTGCTACTCAGCACATTAATATTTCCCCTCCCAACAGGCCCCCCATGGCCCCAATCCTGAACTGCCCAAAGGCCACATTCCAAGCCTGGAAAGCCAACAAACCAAATATGATTCCCATTGCGGCATAAATAACCTGGACCTAGAACTGCTTGGTGATCACCATGGAGACCCAGGGGTGCACTACAACAACACAGGGAGAAACCTCCACCTAGGCCAGGGATATGCAGACAACCTCACTGTCAGGACAGATTGGTCAGCACAGCTGACTGGCACCACTTAAACTGCTAGGAGCAACCAATACATGCATGCAAAATGGGAGGGAGCCTGGTAACCAATAGGAGTAGCATACATAGATTCTTATTACAATTACAAACTACTTACACAGTATGGTTGGAAAAAAGACATATTTCCATGAACCAATCATCTAAGCCATTTTTGAAGCTATCAACTGTTTCTGCTGTGACCACGTCCTTAGGTACAGGTAGGCTGTTCCACAGATGCACTGCTCTTATGGTAAAGAAGTCATGATGCTTCTGGAGACTGAACTTTTTCTTCTCCAGTCGGAGGCAGTGCCCCCTTGTCTTTTGGGGGTATTTTACATGGAACAGCTTTTCACCATATTTTATGTACAGGCCATTTATATATTTCTATAAGTTAATTATGTCCCTCTGTAGCTTCCTCTTCTCAAGACTAAATAAATATCATTTTTTTTTTAAATTGCCTCTTCTTAAGACTAAATAAATATAATTTTTTTTTAAATGTTCCTCATAACTAAGGTTCTCCAGGCCCCTTATCAGTTTAGTTGCCATTAACACTTTCTCCAGCTCCAGGCCATCCTTTCTATAAACTGGTTCTCAGAACTGAACTGCGTATTCCAGTTGAGGCCGCACCAAAGCTTTGTAAAGTGGCTATATTACATCCCTGTCTTGCGAGTCCATGCCTCTTTTAACCTACAACAATATCCTACTGGCCTTAGAAGCAGCTGATTGACATTGCATGCTGTTATTTAGTTTATTATCTACAAGTACACCCAGATCCTTCTCTACAATTGACTTTCCAGGTGTTACTTCCCCTAGGACATATGAGGAGGCATGCAGATTATTATTGCCTACGTAGATGATTACATTTACATTAAGCCACATTGAATCTCATTTGCCAAGTGGATGCGCAAACAGAGAATCCAAGTAGCTTGTGATTTTTGAACATCTTCCAGAAACTGCACGGTACTACATAGCTACACTATTAATCCTATTTTCAATAATAAATTATTTAAATAATAGCAGACCCAGAAACAAACCTTGGGGTACACTTCTTATAATCAAGGACCTTTCAGAGATGTAATCATTGACTGCAACCAACACTATGGACAGAGTCCTCGAGACAGATTTCAATCCAATTACAAACTACACTTTCTAAATCTATAGACCTTATCCACAGGATAGAGGATAAGTGTCTAATCGGCAGGTGTCTGACCAGTGGAGCCCACAGCAATCATGAAAATGGGAGCCCTGTGCTCCCCATTTGAATGGATTGGCTGTCACATGTGCACACTGGCATTCTATTCAACTTGATGGAAATGCCAAAGATAGCCAAGGACTGTACTAATATATATATATATAATGTATATATATACAGGGGCAATGGGGGCAGAAGCAGTCAGTGTGGAGTGTGTCTCTGCAGTTAAGTAAACAGAAGACATGGCCCACAAAATGGGCCACTTTAGATATGTTTGTCTTATAGAAATGTACAATTTCAGTAATTAAAGCATTATCACTGCCCCTATACAAAAAAAAGAATAATGGCAGAGACACATTTGGACCCAGTAAGTTGTTCACATTTACTTTATTTAACGTATCTTGGAACATATCTGCATTCAGCTCTGTTTTTTTAGCATTTTTATACAATAAATGCTCTTTTATTCGAATATATTTCTCTTTTAATGGTAGATGAAAACCATGTTGGGGTAAATTGCTGCTTTAGTTCTCTGCTGTTATGCCCCTTTCACACGAGCGGGAGACTCGCATGTCTCCCGCAACGCATCTACAGGGCTGGACTCCGACACTGACTGGGATCGCTCATAATGCTATGCGATCCCTGTCCGTGCCGAGTCCAGCCATGTAGATGCGTTGCGGGAGACATGCGAGTCTCCCGCTCGTGTGGAAGCGGCATTACTGTCAAGCTCTGGTCCCCACTGGCAGTGGCGTAACTACAGGTCTATGGGCCCCAGGGCAAACTTTGAATTTGGGCCCCCCTCCTTCATCCGCCAACTATAGATTCAAATGCATTGTAATTAAATAGAGGAGGTAGATGTTTAATTTTTTCTATATATTCCAATTTTTTGCCCCCTTTTTATATATTCCATTTTTGCCCCATTTTTATATATTCCATTTTTGCCCTCATTATATCTTAGCCCCCACTGAATATATATTGATTTTTGCCCCCGCTCTGTACATATTTCATTTTTTCATTTTTATTTCATGATTTTATCCCCATATGGACGGCGGGGGCCCCTTTAGTTTAATTATCCAGATGGTGCCGCATTACCAGGGTGCCCCCAAATGTGCACACAGACAGACAGAAACAAAAAAAATACTTACCTAGTCTCCGCTGAGGAGTTGCCCGCGCCTTCTTCTCCTCACGTAATCCCGTCGTCCCTGCGTACTCAGCGTCACCTCGTCAGCCAGTGTGATCCCGCAAGACACGTGACCCAGCGCCAGGTCTCGCGGGATCACACAGTGTCACCACTCGCAGCGCCGGAAAGGTTATGGGGTGCGGGGTGGGGAGTGGCGACAGGCCGTATTTATTTCGGGAACTGTGTATTGCATACTGCGTTGCACTGGCCTGAAACAGAGAGGGCCCGGCCCCAACTGGCAATTAGAAGCACTTGCGGGCCGGGCCCCCTCCCCCGCCGGGCCCGGTCGCGGTCGCACCCTCTGCGACCGCAATTGTTACGCCCCTGCCCACTAGTAAACTTTCTGTTTGATAGGGGTCATGTGGTTGCAGCCAATGATTGCCCATAGTGGTGACGTGTCCTCCATATGTCACATGACTCAGCACATGGAGGACATGTTACTGCTGCCACCAGTCAAACAGAAAGTTTACAAGTAGAGATTGGAGCGCAACAGTGGCAGTGTGGGACTAACAGACCCGGAACCCAGCAGCAACCCAGAGATGTGTCCCTGTAGAGTCAACCCTGAGAAAAAACAATCTCAGACTTTCATGAAAAAAACTGAACATTTTTTGTAGCATTTGGTAAAAAGCAACATACTTTGGTGACTAGTGATAAAATAAGTTCTTTTTCTGTACTGTTTATGTATTGTGTTCAAGATAACTGAATGGACTTACTAATCCATACCGTACTAAATAGCGATATAATATGGCTGTGTGCATGAACCCTAAGGAATTATTATCAAGAGTTTATATAACCTTACAGCAATGTTCTAATCCAGGATTATGCTATAAAATGCATTGATAAAGTTAGGGCTTGTTCACACGTCAGTTATTTGATCAGTTATTTCCATCAGTTATTGTGAGTCAAAACCAGGAGTGGAGGCTCCACAGACATAAGGTATAAGACCTCTTTCACACGAACGTTGTGTTTTGCGGTCCGCAAATTGCGGATCCGCAAAAACAACGGATGGCATCCGTGTGCATTCCGTATTTTGCGGAACGGAACAGCTGGCCCCTTATAGAACAGTACTATTCTTGTCCGTAATACGGACAAGAATAGGACATGCTCTATTTTTTTTTGCGGGCTACCGAACGGAGCAACGGATGCGGACAGCACACGGTGTGCTGTCCGCATTTTTTGCGGGCCCATAGAAATGAATGGGTCCGCATTTTTCATGTGAAAAATGTGGATCGGAGTCCGCAAAAAATACGTTCGTGTGAAAGAGGCCTAATGAAAAGATCTGCAACTGTTCTGTGTTTTTGACTCGCACCTGGTTTTGACTCACAATAACTGATGAAAATAACTGATCAAAAAACTGAAGTGTGAACAAGGCCTTAGAGTTTTTTAATCAATTATCAATGGTTATTACCTTTAGTCATTTTTTCTTGTTATGTCATGGGTATTTAATAAAAGAATGTGAAATCTGCGTTCACAGTGAAATGCAATGTGTGTAAGGCTTCATTCACACTACCGTATGTATTCTGTGTCCGTATAAAAACGGAACGGAAGACATACGGAAAGTCTTCCGTAGTGTTCCGTAATTTTGCGGACCCATTGACTTTAATGGGGCTACAGACGTGTTTTGCGGCCAAGTATAGGACATGTTTCCTTTTTTTTGCGGGAGAACGTCCGTAATATACGGATGCGGAATGCACACGGTGTGCATTCCGCATTTTTTTTTCTCCTATGGAAAAATGAATGGGTCCGCATGGTTCCGCATATTATCCGCAAAAATGCGGATAAGATACAGAAATGAACATACGGTAGTGTGAATGAAGCCTAATTGGAACACTGCCAATGTATTACGATGAGCAGAAGAAAGAGGTAAAAGTTGACAGCTACTGTGGAAACTCAGACTCCTCATTATTCAGTATTTTTCCATTGCCCAGATACATGAACAGACAGTGCAGTTATATACATATACACTCACCGGCCACTTTATTAGGTACACCTGTCCAACTGCTTGTTAACACTTAATTTCTAATCACCAATCACATGGCGGCAACTCAGTGCATTTAGGCATGTAGACATGGTCAAGACAATCTCCTGCAGTTCAAACCGAGCATCAGTATGGGGAAGAAAGGTGATTTGAGTGCCTTTGAACGTGGCATGGTTGTTGGTGCCAGAAGGGCTGGTCTGAGTATTTCAGAAACTGCTGATCTACTGGGATTTTCACGCACAACCATCTCTAGGATTTACAGAGAATTTTCCGAAAAAGAAAAAATATCCAGTGAGCGGCAGTTCTGTGGGTGGAAATGCCTTGTTGATGCCAGAGGTCATAGGAGAATGGGCAGACTGGTTCGAGCTGATAGAAAGGCAACAGTGACTCAAATTGCCACCCGTTACAACCAAGGTAGGCAGAAGAGCATCTCTGAACGCACAGTACGTCGAACTTTGAGGCAGATGGGCTACAGCAGCAGAAGACCACACCGGGTGCCACTCCTTTCAGCTAAGAACAGGAAACTGAGGCTACAATTTGCACAAGCTCATCGAAATTGGACAGTAGAAGATTGGAAAAACGTTGCCTGGTCTGATGAGTCTCGATTTCTGCTGCGACATTCGGATGGTAGGGTCAGAATTTGGCGTCAACAACATGAAAGCATGGATCCATCCTGCCTTGTATCAACGGTTCAAGCTAGTGGTGGTGGTGTCATGGTGTGGGGAATATTTTCTTGGCACTCTTTGGGCCCCTTGGTACCAATTGAGCATCGTTGCAACGCCACAGCCTACCTGAGTATTGTTGCTGACCATGTCCATCCCTTTATGACCACAATGTACCCAACATCTGATGGCTACTTTCAGCAGGATAATGCGCCATGTCATAAAGCTGGAATCATCTCAGACTGGTTTCTTGAACATGACAATGAGTTCACTGTACTCAAATGGCCTCCACAGTCACCAGATCTCAATCCAATAGAGCATCTTTGGGATGTGGTGGAACGGGAGATTCGCATCATGGATGTGCAGCCGACAAATCTGCGGCAACTGTGTGATGCCATCATGTCAATATGGACCAAAATCTCTGAGGAATGCTTCCAGCACCTTGTTGAATCTATGCCACGAAGAATTGAGGCAGTTCTGAAGGCAAAAGGGGGTCCAACCCGTTACTAGCATGGTGTACCTAATAAAGTGGCCGGTGAGTGTAGAACTATGTAATCTATCATTTCAGGATAAATTTGATTCGCCACAAAGCTGAATTTCCTCGTACTTCGTGTTAGCGAATTGATTTAACCTGAAATAGTGTAAAAAACAAACAAAAAAAAATCATACTTACCTCCTTCATTTGCTCTCGAAAGGCCGTCCACCGCCATCTTGATTGAAGATCTTGGTCGAAATCCTATGCGTGGTGACTTATGACGTCACCATGCCGTCTGGCGTGATGATGTCATCTTAGGCCGCGCAGGATTTCAAGCAAGATGGCGGCGGCCGACCCATCGCAAGCAAATGGAGGAGGTAAGTATGATTTTATTTTTTTCTTTGTGTTAATTTTACACAGTTTTTACACTCAGATGCTGCGATCATGTATTAACACGGCATTTGAGGGGTACAATGACGGGGGGTAGCGCTATCACAGCTCCCTGTCATTATACCCGCTACTTATAAAAAATACACTTTGTGACGAAGTATTTAGTCACTAAGCAAATTTTTTTGTAAAATTTGGTGAAGCAGCCAAATTGAATTTACTAAAACTTCGTTCATCTCTAATATAGAACTATGTACTTATATATCAAACTATTCTGCTTTGCTAGTGATCTTGTGTCATTACAGCATTAAGCCTTCTTCACACGTCAGTGTTTGGTCAGTGATTTCCATCTGTGATTTTGAGCCAAAACCAGGTGCAGCTCTAAACACAGAACAGGTGCAGATCTTTCCCTTATACCTTATGTCTGTGGAGGCTCCAATCCTGGTTTTGGCTCACAATCACTGATGGAAATCACTGACCAAAACACTGACATGTGAATGAGGTATTAACCCCTTCACATAAACTCACGTACATGTACGTGAGGGAATGCGGCTTCTTGCCGAATCCTCATGTGCATGTACGTGATGTGATCGGGCGGGTGCAGGAGCTGTTACAGATAGCCGGGCTCCTGCTGCATCTGCCAGCATCGCTGTATGCGGTGATGCCGGCGGATTAACCCTTTCACATGCTGTTGTCAGCGCTGACAGCGGCACATGCAGGGTTTGCAGAGGGAGGGGGCTCCCTCTGACCCCATTACCCCCCCCCGTGCTGCGGGTGACGGGGGCTGATGGTTCCTATGGCAGGTCCGAAGCCTTTCACTTGCATCAGAGCCTGCAAGGCTGGGTCTCCTAGGCAACAGTCAGCGTCTTACTGTGTAAGACGCTGACAGTTCAATCCAGTACAATACAGAATGGATTGTACTAAATTGAAACAGGAATCAACCCCTGAAAAGGTGAAGCCCCACAGTGGGACAGAAATAAAAAGTTTAAAAAAAGGGAAAAAAGTTTTTTTTATAATAAAAAAATGTAAGTTTCAATTAAAAAAAAGCCCCCTCACCCTAAAATAGTGTTTAAAAATAAATAAATAAAAAACAGACATATTAGGTATCCTTAACAACATGCTATATAAAAATGTCACATGATCTACCCCCTCAGGTGAACGCCGTAAAAAAAAAGCCACTTTTTTGTCACTTTATATCACAAAATGTATAATTCCAAGTGATCAAAAAGACATATGTACCCCAAAATAGTACCAATCAAACTGTTATCTCTTCCTGTAAAGAATGAGACCCTACATAAGACAATCACCCAAAAGATGATAAAAATATGGCTTTCAGAAAATAGAGACACTAAAATATGATTGTTTCCTTTAAAAATGCTTTTTTGTGTAAAACTGAAATAAATGTAAAAAAGTAGGCATATTAGACATCACCGCATCCGTAATCATCTTCTCTATAAAAATATTGCATGGTCTAACTCCTCAAAGTCGTAAAAAAAAAATGACAAAAATGCCATCACAAAAAGAGTAAAAAAATTCCAAAAATAGTACCAATCAAGCCGTCATCTCTTCCCACAAAAAATGAGACCATACATAAGCCAATCAAAGTAAAACAAAGTGAGTTTGATCCGAATTTCAGGAAAAATTTGATTCGCCGCGAAGACGAAATTCCTCGCTCTTCGTGATAACGAATCAATTTTCCCTGAAATAGTGGGAAAAAATACTTGACTTATCCATTTGCGTGCGAAGAGGCTGCCATGGCCATCTTGATTGAAGATACAGCTCAAAATCTCACGCGTGGTGACGTATGTTGTCACCACTCCGGCTGGTGTCTTCATTCAAGATGGCCACGACGGCCTCTATACGATCAAATGAATAAGGTTTTTTATTTATTTATTTTTACCGGATTAACCCCAAAAGCCTCAATTTTAATCCCAGATGCTGCAATCATCTATGAACGCAGCATCTGAGGGGTGCAATGACAGGGGACGGCGTGATCGTCGTTCCCCGTCAATGTGCCTACTACATACAAAGAAATGCACTTTGTGACGAGGTAATTTGTTACAAAACAAATTTCTTTGTCAAATTTGGCAAAGCACCCAAATGAAATTTTTGATAACTTTGCTCAACACTAATGATGACCTATTCTCAGGATAGGTCATCATTATCACATCAGCGGGGGTCCAAGTGCCCTCAACTCTGACAACCATCTGTTTTAGGGAGCTGCTGCACTCACCGGAGCTTTGGTGAGCCATGCAGGCTCCCAGCAGCTTTCCAAGGGCCAAGCCATACATTGTGCTTGATATTGCAGCTCAGCCCCATTGAATTGAACGGGGCTGAGCTGCAACTAGGTCATGTGACTAATGTATGGTGATGTCACTGGCCTAGGAAGAGGCTGCAATGCTCAATACCTTTAACAGCTGAACAGTGAGGGTCCTGGGTGTCCCACCCCCGCAGATCTGATACTGATGGCCTATCCTGAGCATAAGTCATAAATATATTTTTCTGGATAACCACTTTAAAGACATAGGAGATCTAAAACATTCAATTCCAAGAGTATTTAAAGGGAACCTGTCATCTTTGAAACACCCCCTGAACTAGAGTAAGCAGTGTATAGTGTAAGTGACGTCGAGTCTGGTTATGTAATTTTTATCTTCATACTCGCTTCCATTCTGATGTTCGCACAAACCTGCAGTAAAATACACTCAGTGGACTCCAGTGCTCACTCACATAATGGAGAGGACTCAAAGAAGAGTCATTGGAATGGAAGTGAGTATGAAGAAAAAACTTACATATTCGGATTCAGCATCACTTACACTATACACCTCTTACTCTAGTTCAGGGGGTGTTTCGTATATGACAGGTTCCCTTTAAGTTTGGGTGGACTGTAGTAGCATGAGTACTGCTCCTTAAAGGGGTTGCCCCACAAAAAATATTCTACATTTTTCAAATCAGCACCTGGATCTGAATCTTTTTGTACTTGCATGTACGTAATGAAAAATGTACTATAGCCACAGAATTACTCACTGAAATCTATCTGTATAGCGCCACCTGCTGTTTGCTATTTTTACAATTTATCTGTCTACCTCACTGAGATGGAAGCACATGCTCAGTTCCATCCTTTAAATGACACCAGCTATAGTAAAAAGTACAGCCCCATGAGAAGGAACATGCCCCCTATGATGCCAGCTTGAAATAAATCTAGCAGAGCAATTGGAGCAATGCATGGGGAGATCTCTGGATCCATGTGAAGTACCGGGCTGGTTCTCACTGATTTATGGTGTTCATTTATTACATTAATCAGGGGACAATACCTTTAACCCCTTTGTGGTGCAGCATGAAGGTCCATAGCATCCATTTCTGATACTTGGCACAGACTAGCACAATCTGTAATGGGAGACGGGTGTTGTATTATATGGGTTCACGCTGCAATGCCCAGGATTTGCACTAGGTCTGATATGTCGAGTTTAACCCCTTAAATGCTGACTGCTGCATCTAAGGGATTAGAAAGAGAGAAGAGCTCCTTATGTAACCCCATATCTCCCTTAGCATGACCGTGGGGTGTTGATGGGCTGCTATTGCAGCCAGAGGACAAGCAATGGTCACCAAATCAACCATGTACCAAAGCCTATTAGGCCCTACCACACACTTGCTCAGTTCCGAGAATGTAGATAAGCATTTTTATTTCTGAATTTCTGGTATTCCAGGAGATATAACTACACGTCCTTGGTGGACTGTAAAAGGCTTTTCTGTTGGTCTCCTAATTCTTTGCTGATGTATGCTTGTGTTTGGGCCTTATAAACAAGAGGTGCAGAGTGCAATTCAGGTCTAAAAAGCAAAACTGGTTTAGCAGTCCTTGTGATTGCTTCATACCTCCTCATGCCTAAGTAGTCACCTCTAGAAGCAATATTTTTAGTAAAAAAGAAGCCTCTATATGCCAGTGAATGATCATTAAAGGCGTGTGTGCTGATGAGGACTGGCAGTAGCCATATTAAAAAAGGCATATTCATAATGTTGATTTCGCAGACACTGCTACTCTGCCCTTGAGGTCAGGAAATGTCCAATAGAGAAGAGACTTCTGATCGCGATGTTCAAAGGGAGAAATTAATCCAAAGCAAGGAGGTATTTGCAAACGGTTCATTTTTTAATGTTATCTAATGTTATGTCATGTTATGTATTGTACCAAGTATGACCATGTATGGATGACACAGCCACGTTTACAAATCCTGGCTTAGGCCTTTTAGGAGTTTTAGTGTTGACTGTCTCCATCCCTAGCTGTAGTCAGTGACAGGGAGACTGTGGAAGAGAAGAACACCGTGACTTGTGCTTCAGAGCTACAGAAACTCATTGATTTCTGAATGATCTACAGAAGGAGAGAAGGAGTAGGACAAAGGGGAGAACTTAGAATCTCCATGGCTGAGCATTACAGTCAGTAAGGTAGCCTGCTACTACACTTTACTGCTGTGAGGGACACTATTAAGAAACCCTTCACACCTGGACATGACTTGACCAGTTGTATCTATAAAATCCTATATCCCTCAGTGAACATTACAGCCACCATTGTAAGAGTACTATTGCCTACTATAGATTCTACTGGAAGAGACTTGACACAGGTAGAGAGGGAAGAAGGCCATAACTCCCACCCGTGCCTAAAACCATACACAATTATCTGGGAAGAACTGCACTGTGTAAAGTTGGAACTGTGTTTGCCTATCATTAGATGTACTACAACTCCTATTTTACACTTCAGTAAAGAGAGATGTTCATTCTGTTAAATCTGGCCTGATTGTTGACTCCTTCACCATGCATTGGACATTGCACTCTATACGCCCTGCCTAGCACCCATACAAACACTTAACATCACAGGGACCCCCTGTGCCTAGAGGGAAGAAAGGGTGTGCCCTCCAGTCACTGCACGATCCTAAGGAGCATCGGTATCAGGAAAGCCACAGTGATTGACTGTTACAACCAAGCCATAACCACTCTCATCCTATGCCATGGTCCAGGGTCATACCTTGTATAGGCAGACAGCCCAGTCTGTTGATGGACAGCAGGGCTGTTTGACCATATTCCCTGTTGTTATTGTTAGTACATGGGATAATGTACTGGCAAATATATATATATGACAATACATTATAATTAAAAAAAATCTTTATGGAAAAATCCCTGTTTGGAAAAAAAATCTGTAAAAAAATCCCACAATCACACATTTTTTCATAACAAATAAATGTAATCAACTGTACTGTAATAATATAAACTTATTTAGCATCAACTGACTGTAACAACCTTTAGAACAACCTATTTCTGTACCTCCCATTTTAGTGAATTGGAGGTATGCAAACAGTGTAGCAGAACTGCCAGAGTTAAGGTAGCAGCATGCCATGTTCTGGTACATTGTTTGCATTGCTCCCATTCACTACTTAGTTCCATCTCTGATCTTAGCCCCTTTAAGAAATTAAGATACTTACATTCTAAATATTGTATATTCCACTTTTTTCCATTCAGGATAAATATTTTATAGATCTATAGGATATTGACAAAACATAGACGCATATAATTTGTAGAAATAATCGGTCGGCACTCTGGAAGAAGGTGGTGGTGGTCATATCCTGGGTTGCAGGCCCATACCTCCAAGTAGAAGAAGTGGATCAGCACTTACTTTTTGAGGCTAATAAATCTTTAATGTCATAAACAGAATACAGGCAAATGTGACGCATTTCGGCTAAACAGCCTTTTTCAAACTTTTTTATCTCGATTGGTAGATAAATATTCTGCAGTTTTTGTCCGGCCGCCTCTCAGCATGTTTGCAGTGCTGCGGCCGGACTTCCAGCCTGTCCCCATTTATAGCGAACGGGGCCAGAGCAGACTTCCGGCGGCACACATGGGCTAGCATTAGCCGGAACAGCCTACTGGACCCTGCTAGTGCAAGTGTGAAAGTAGCCTTACACCCATGAAAACAGTCATACACCCATGAAAATATTTGATGACTGTCCATTAGTAGTGCAGGTAGAGCTTTTTTAATATGATGTTATTCAATATTGTTACCATGCAAATGAACAAATCTGTGAGAAATTAACATGTAACAGGGTTGAATGTTCTTTATTCCATTTTAGGCTGCATTCTTTGTGCCTCATCCTGAGTTTACCTGCAGTATTGAAGATAAACATTGTAATGTCTTAGGGAATCTCACTAAATGCAAGATTCAACTCTGCTAGATCTATATACCTTTTTCATAATTATTTTGAGATTTTTTGTTGTATGCACACAGTACATGGGTTCTTTAACTTTTTTTCTGAAGATAAATGCAGTCAATTTAATGAGCTGGTTTTGAGATGGTTGTTAAGATGGATTTGCAGTGGAAAAATTGATTACTCTGCATTTGCACGCACTGAGAATATAACCCAAAGGAATAAAGAGAAAATCATCGAAGTAACTGTCTGGAACACAAAAATATGTACATTATAGGGTAGAACAGAAATATGTTAATTTGCAAACACTTAGTCAATGGTGAAATGAGCAATAACTATTGAGTTTCCTCATCAAGCACATACTATGGCAGACTTTGACCTTGAGAAGACCAGAACAAACTGTTAATCTGAATGCTGAATTTTGCCTTTACCTGTTGTTGGCAAAGTCAAATATTGATGCATTTTGATGAAATTTTCATAGCGCTATTCATAAAATATTAGTAAGTTAGTTGAAAAGCAAAAGTATACACATGTATGATGTATAATGCATGTGTACTATCTATGGTTCATGAGGCTGTAATGCAGAAAGGTAGGACTCTACAAAAAAAAAGAGGGGGGGGGGGAGAAGTTGCTGTATTGTATAACATGTCTACAAATGTTAGGGAACATAATTTCCTCCCCTTCCCTGAAATTTTTTTTTAGGAGTTAGGCCCCATTCACACGACCGTATGTATTCCGTGATCCGTATAAAAACAGAACGGAAGACATACGGAAAGTCTTCCATAGTGTTCCGCATTTTTGCGGACCCATTGACTTTAATGGGGCTACGGATGTGATTTTGTGGCCAAGTATAGGACATGTTTCATTTTTTTTGTGGGAGAACTTCCGTAATATATGGATGCGGAATGCACACGATGTGCATTCCACATTTTTTTTTCTCCTATGGAAAAATGAATGGGTCCGTATGGTTCCGCATCTTATCCTCAAAAATGCGGATAAGATGCGGAAATGTACATACGGTCGTGTGAATGGGGCCTTATTGATATGGTATTTTAGATATACAGAATATAGTTCTTGTGTCCAGTGGAGCTTGCAATCTATGTCTCAGGCAGCTATGTTCTAGCTGGGTTCAATATTATAGAACTGCTAAACCTAAATGTACATTGTATCAGAATACATAGACGCCATCCTTGTAGACACTTGGGAAGATTACAAATTCCATGCAAATGCTTTGTTCAGATGCTCGATTTTCTTGAAATAGATTATTTATAAATACTGAAATATTTATTATAATCCTTTCAGAATCCATAATTCCTAACACAAGATGTTTGTTATATTAGCAATTGAAGTGGTGGATGACGAATATATAAAGTAAAGTATATAATAGTAGTAAAAACAATAAATGGAAGGCTTTAATAATGCAATGGTAAAATCTGGGCTTTCTCAGTTTAGATCACCATAGAACCTCGCTTGAATGAGATCTTAGAATGGATTTAGTCAAGGTTGTTATGACTATTTGTAGGAGTCAGCCAAAGGGTTTAATAATGCAATGTTGTCAGCCATAGTCCTTGTTGTCAGTGACAGTTGTTAGTCATACATTATGCAGGCCCAGATCACTTTCACTCATTTGCATCACTCACTTCCCTCATCTATATTTTCTTCTTCTTCCTGGACTGATTAGACAGTCAGAGATAAGCACTGCAATGGTATGTCTGGTAGACGCAAACATTAAAAGAATAAGACCTCTTTCACACATCAGAGAATCACTGACACATATCCATAGACTTTAATGTGTGCATTCACACATCAGTGGTTTTCCATGGACCATGTGTCTGTGGTGAAACCACGGAAGCATGCCCTATTTTGTCCATGATTACGGATGCCTCATGCACATTAAAGTCTATGGGACTGCAAAAACCATGAGCACAACATGGATGACATCCATGTTTTGTCAGTGGTTTTCACAGATCGTTGCTAGTTGATGATCTGGAAATTAATTTTCAGCCAATAGAATATGAATGACACACTGAGGCCACAAAACAGACACAGACCAAACACAGATCATTCACATGAGATCTTTACGGATGAGCCACAGACCATCTTGTCACAGATGTCATCACAGACATGGACTTCTGAAAGAAGCCTAAATGTGTAATATGAAAGGTGTAGAACAAATTGTACAAAGTATAAAAATAGAATATACTATAATGAACTAAAAAGAATAACATTTCACTAATTCTGAAGATTATGAAAATAATAAAAAATAATAAATACGTATCCAGTAAAAGTGTGCTTCACCTTCTGCTTTTATATATGAACAGTTTTTAGAGCATCTGGGCAGAATCCTAAATCAAGCTGACTTCAGAAAAAAAGCCAGTGTTTAGTTGCAAGACCCCTGAAGAAGCATGATATTTAATATGTTACCAAGGCTTAGCTGGATTTTCAAGCTGTCACTTTGAATGCCTTACCGGCTATCTGAAAGGGGTATTCACATGGTTTACACTTATGGCATATCGATAGCTGTATTGTAAGGGTATTTTTAAGTACTGATTGGTTCCTTTTTCATTGCCATTTTGTGTAATGATGTGCCTTGTAAATGTAGTACCCATTCCCCATTGTGCTGATAAGAACACATTCATGAGTGATCTCAGAGACATGCCTGATGCACGCAGGAGGAGGGTCTGATGGGAATAACTGTGGTCTGCACTAACAACTAATTGGGATTCCATCAGGCACTTCATCCTAGGTGGGATGTACAGATGCGTCCACTCTTAACTTATCTCCAAACTCAGAGTGGTGACAGTTTTGTCCTGACAGCAAAACAACATGATATCGCGAGATTGTAACTAAACTCCACAAAACTGCAATACACGTCACAACCACTGGGCGGTGAGTGCTCCACATTTAGCTGATTGCTCAGCTGCTTTTTCTTTTGTTTAGAGTAGCTGGCCTCAGATGTGAGATATTTATCGGCAGACCAAGTTAAATGTGGTGAGATCTATTGAGAATATTTAATGTGCTAAAGTCAAACACATGAGAAAAAAGGAAAACTAAATTCAGAATCCAAACATTATGTGTGTTACCGCCTGCTGGACTGTGTATCTGATCCTATTACAAGAAATACTGTCTACAGAGTCGTGTATCTAAGCCTATTGTGTGTGATACTATCTGCTTAGCAGTGTATCTAATCCTGTCATGTGTGATACTGTCTACAGTGTCGTGCATCTAAGCCTATTGTGTGTGATACTGCGTGAAGAGTTGTGTATCTAATCCTATCATGTGTGATACTGTCTGCAGAGTCGTGTATCTAATCCTGTCATGTGTGATACTGTCTGCTTACCAGTGTATCTAATCCTATCATGTGTGATACTGTCTTCAGGATCGTGTATCTAATCCTATCCTGTGTGATACTGTCTGCCGAGCTGTGTATCTAATCCTATCATATGTAATACTGTCTTTAGAGTTGTGTATCTAAGCCTATTATATGTAATACTGTCTGCTGATTTGTGTATCTAATCCTATCATGTGTGAAACTATCTGCTAAGCTGCATATCTAATCCTATTAGGTGTGATACTGTCTGCTGAGCTGTGTATCTAATCCTATCCTGTGTAATACTGTCTGAAGAGTTGTGTATCTAATCCTATCATATGTAATACTGTCTGCAGAGTTGTGTATCTAAGCCTATCATGTGTGACACTGTCTGCTGAGCTGTGTATCTAATCCTACTTTGTGTGATACTGTCTGCTTAGATGCGTATCTAATCCTACCTTGTGTGATACTGTCTGCTGAGCTGTGTATCTAATCCTATTAGGTGTGATACTGTCTGCTGAGCTGTGTATCTAATCCTATTAGGTGTGATACTGTCTGCTGAGCTGTGTATCTAATCCTGTTAGGTGTGATACTGTCTGCTAAGCTGTATATCTAATTCTACCTTGTGTGATACTGTCTATGAAGCTATGGTATGTATCTGTATAGAGTGTGATACAGATAGAGATAAGGAGTCCTGCTTTGTGTACATATTGTATACTCCAGCCACTGCTGAGATAAAAAAAAAGGTGGGGGAGGTGCTCATGTATTTCAGTCCCTGTATTTCTCTGTCTTGTGGATGAGGCCTGATTACAAGTTAAATAAGTTATATAAGCCCATTCCTGTGGCTATTGGAAAATATAACACAAAACATTCTTATTGTCTTCGGTCCCGGAGGCGCTGCTTATTTTTAGAAGAATAAAAAGAAAACCCTTTCCACAGAGCACTACATGCCCCTGGTTTTGTCTCCCTTACATTTTTGTTTTATTATTTTGGCGTTTCGGACTTTCACCTAGTGGCAGACCCAGGTGTGTGGACCTTTAGAAAAAATACTAGAGTACTAGAGTAATTTGAACAAACTTTAATTCTGGGTTTAATACAGAAAATAATAATTGCACCATTTTTATTTACAACATATCCCAATCCTAATGAATTACCATCGTGCAGCTGTAGTCCAGAACCACATCATGGATCTAGGGCTGCCCTTTACTCTTCCATGGCTAACATGAAAAGCTTTAGTGATACAGAATGTTACATGCCAATGGCATTGCCTTTCTTTTCTATCACTAATGGAAGGACTTTATACAGATGATCAATGTAATTGTTGCATTATTGTTGACCTAATCTGTGACGCTCGTGTGAAAGGGGCCTTAACAAAATTCCCACCTCCCTCATTTCCATTCCCAAGCCTTCGGATTAGATACACAGCTCATTAGACAGTATCAGACATGATAGGATTTGATACACAGCTCGGCAGACAATATAACACATGATAGGATTAGATATACAGCTCAGCAGACAGTATCACACATGAAAGGATTAGATACACAGCTCGCCAGACAAAATAACACAAGATAGGATTAGATACAGATCCTATGTGATACTGTCTGCTGAGATGTGTATCTAAGCCTGTCCTGTGTGATACTGTCTGCAGCATTGTGTATCTAATCATATCATGTGTGATACTGTCTGCTGAGCTGTGTATCTATTCCTATCATGTGTGATACTGTCTGCTAAGCTGCATATCTAATCCTATTGTGTTATACTGTCTGCTGAGCTATGTATCTAATCCTATTCTGTGTGATACTGTCTGCAGCGTTGTGCATCTAATCATGTGTGATACTGTCTGCTGAGCTGTGTATCTAATCCTATCATGTGTGATACTGCCTGCTGGGTTGTGTATCTATTCCTATCATATGTAATACTGTGTGCAGAGCTGTGTATCTAAGTCTATTGTGTGTAATACTGTTTGTTCAGTAGTGTATCTAATCCTGTCATGTGTGATATTGTCCGCCGAGCTGAGTATCTAATCCTATCCTGTGTGAGATACTGTCTGCTGAGCTGTATATTTAATCCTACAATGTGTGATACTGTCTGATGAGCTATGTATCTAATCCTAAATGCTGGGAGTGGCACTGAGGGAGGTGGGAGTTTTGTTACACAGTGGCTAATTTTTTCCTGTCTCTATCTTTCTTCCAATTCCTTTTTATCTAGGAAGGTTTTATGTTGTGGAACAGATCTGAGCAGGAGGTCAGATGGAGGGAGAGATAAGAAGTTCCTTGCTGGCTGCAGGAGTTTTAGGTTCTTTTAGGCAGTGCAGGGAATAAGGTGTGATAGTTGTAGGAAGCAAAAACATTGTTTGCAGTGAATATTTCATTAGTTATAATTCTGGTATAATTAGATTTTGTGCACTTGTAGTTTACTTAGCATTTTGGATGAAGATGTTTCAGAAGAAGTAAAGCCTTACATTTACACGTCTAGGTATGAACAATAGAGGAGGGACTGTATATCCCTAAGGCTACTTTCACACTAGCGTTTTAAAATTCCGGTATTGAGTTCCGTCATAGGGGCTCAATACCGGAATAAAACGCTTCAGTTTTGTCCCCATTCATTGTCAATGGGGACAAAACTGAACTGAAGACAACGGAATGCTCCTGAAAGCATTCTGTTCCGTCTTCAGACCGGAGAACAAACCGCAGCATGCTGCGGTTTGCTCTCCGGTCCAGGGATCCGCACCAAGACGGATCCGGAATGACCCCCAATGCAAGTTAATGGGGACAGATCCGTTTGGTGTGGACACACCAGTAATCCGGATCTGTCCTCCATCTGTCCTCCACTCACATACTCCAGGGATGCCGGCAGCATTCTTCACGCGCCTCCTGCGTGCAGCTATGACGTTTCCCCACTGCGCCCAGCAGAGGGCGCTGTGGGGAATCGTCATCACTGCGCGCAGGAGGCGCGTGAAGACGTTCTGCCGGCGTCCCTGGAGTATGTGAGTATGTATGTGTGTATGTCTGTATGTGTGTATGTCTGTATGTGTCTATGTCTTGTGCCAATGTGTGTGGTACATGTGTGTGGCCGGAGCGCTGCTCCGGCTCCACACATGTATCAGCGTTAGCACGGATCCGTTGGCACCCTTTAGGTGCCGGATCCGTGCTAACGCTAGTGTGAAAGAGGCCTTAGTCAGGTAATAAAGACACAGGGAATGGAGACTATGATGCTGACATAAGCAGTAAATATGAGGCCTGGACACTTAGATGAGTGCTAAATGCTAATATACCAGGGCTAAACACACAGACAATTTTCAGCCAAAACCAGAAGTATAATTCCTTCCTTTATATTTCTCATTCCTTTCCAATCCATTTCTGTTGCAGGTCTGCTTCAAATCCCCATCCAAAAAACTTTATGTGTATTTAGCCTTAGTGCATTCACATCACCATATTTTTGGTCTGCATCCGATCCACATTTTTTGAGGACCCATTCATTTCAATGGGGGCAAAAAAGATGTGGAAACACCATGTTCTGCCTGCATCTGAATGTCTGCTCCATAGCCCCACCAAAAATATAGATCCTAGAGTCCTATTCATCTCTGTTTTGCACAGGGACTTCTTCATTGGCAATACAGGGTGGGCAATATATATTTATCGGCAATGCATGCAATATGAGAAGGGAGATCGAAAGAGGATTATATACTGGCACTACTGGTGGAAACAGCATTATACACTGGAACTATTAAATATAGCTACAGACACTTCAGGAGGCATTATGTCAAAAGAAAAAGGTTTGGTACCGTGTTAGCCAGTAGTGAGAAATCTTGATGCTCTCCAAAGGAGAAACAACAAAATATATTGGAATATGATACCCTTTAATGACTAACTAAGGGCTCATTCACACGTTTTCGGTGGGTCCGCAATACATGGGCACCGGCCGTGTGAACCCTGCACCATGGATCTCGGACCCATTCTTTTGAATGGGTCTGCAATCCCAGAGATAAGGTGCGGTTTCTGTCCTCAGCAGACGGTCAGATGCGGATCGCAGATCCCATTGAAGTAAATAGGTCCGTGATCCGCATGAGGAAGCACCACAGTAGGTGCCTGTGCACTGTGGGCCACAAATTGCGATCCGCAGCATGGGCATGGCCACACAACGGCCTTGTGAACGAGCCCTAAAATACATGATGTTATAAAGTGGCAAGCTTTTGAGACTCTGAGGTCCCTTCTTCAAGACTAAGAATGAAAAAATCTCTGAAGAAACATGGACATAAGCAGGAAAAAACAGAGAGGTGGAGGAATAAATTGCAAAACAACAACAAACTGTGTGAAAGTTGGTTAGGCTACTTTCACACTATCGTTATCGTTATAAAAAACGCTTTAGTTTTGTCTCCATTCATTGTCAGTGGGGACAAAACTGAACTGAAGAGAACTGAGCGCTCCAAAATGCATTCTGTTTAGATTAGTTGCATCCCCAGGCCGGAGAGCAAACCGTAACATGTTTAAAATAATAAGAAAATGTAAGGGGGACAAAACCAGTGGCATGTACTGCTCTATGGAAAGTTTTTTTTTTTCTAAAAATAAGCTCCGCCTCAGGGACTGAAAACAATAAACATGTTTTGTGTTATGGTTTCCAATAGCAACATGAATGGGTTTATATAATTTACTTAACTTGTAATCAGGCCTCATCCACAAGACAGAGAAATACAGGGACTGAAATGCATGAGCACCTCCCCCACCTCTCTTATCTGAGCAGTGGCTGGAGTATACAATATGTACACAAAGGAGAGCTCCTTATCTCTATCACACTCTATAAAGATAAACACAATAGCTTCATAGACAGTTCCACACAAGGTAGGATTAGATACACAGCTCAGCAGACAGTATCACACCTAATAGGATTAGATACACAGCTCAGCAGACAGTATCACACAGGATAGGGTTAGATACACAGCTCAGTAGACAGTATCACACAAGGTAGGATTAGATACACAACTTAGCAGGCAGTATCATACACAATAGGCTTAGATATACAACTATGCAGATAGTATCACACATGATAGGATTAGATACACAGATCAGCAGACAGTATCACACATGATAGGATTAGATACACAGTTCAGCAGACAGTATCACACATGATAGGATTAGATACACAACTCTGCAAACAGTATCACACATGATAGGATTAGACACACAGCTCAGCAGACAGTTTCACACATGATAGGATTAGATATGCAGTTTAAGCAGACAGTATCACACATGATAGGATTAGATACACAGATACGCAGGCAGTATCACACATGACAGGATTAGATACCCATCTTAGCAGACAGTATCACACATGATAGAATTAGATACACAATTTAGCAGGCAGTATCATACACAATAGGCTTAGATACCCAACTCTGCAGATAGTATCACACATGATAGGATTAGATACACAGCTCAGCAGACAGTTTCACACATGATAGGATTAGATACACAGTTTAGCAGACAGTATCACACATGATAGGATTAGATACACAGATACGCAGGCAGTATCATACACAATAGGCTTATATACACAACTCTGCAGATAGTATCACACATGATAGGATTAGATACACAGCTCTGCAAACAGTATCACACATGATAGGATTAGATACATAAATCAGCAGACAGTATTGCACATGATAGGATTAGATACACAGTTTAGCAGACACTGTGACCTAGAATAGGATTAGATACACAGTTCAGCAGACAGTATCACACATGATAGGATTAGATACACAACTCTGCAAACAGTATCACACATGATAGGATTAGATGTACAACTCTGCAAACAGTATCACACATGATAGGATTAGATACACAGCTCAGCAGACAGTATCACACATAATAGGATTAGATGCACAGCTCAGCAGACAGTATCCCACATGATAGGATTAGATACACAGATACACAGACACTATCACACATGATAGGATTAGATATACACCTCTGCAGACAGTATAACACATGATATGATTAGATACACAATTTAGCAAACAGTATCACACATGATAGGATTAGATACACAAATTAGCAGACAGTATCACACATGATAGGATTAGATACACAACTTAGCAGGCAGTATCACACATGATAGGATTAGATACACAACTCTGCAAACAGTATCACACATGATAGGAATAGATACACAACTCTACAAACAATATCACACATGATAGGATTAAATACGCAGTTTAGCAGACACTGTCACCCAGAATAGGATTAGATACACAGTTCAGCAGACAGTATCACACATGATAGGATTAGATAAACAGATACGCAGGCAGTATCACACATGATAAAATTAGATACCCATGTTAGCAGACAGTATCACACATAATAGGATTAGATACACAACTTAGCAGGCAGTATCATACACAATAGGCTTAGATACACAACTCTGCAGATAGTATCACACATGATAGGATGAGATACACAGCTCTGCAAACAGTATCACACATGATAGGATTAGATACACAGCTTTGCAAACAGTATCACACATGATAGGATAAGATACACAGCACTGCAAATAGTATCACACATGATAGGATTAGATACAGAAATCAGCAGACAGTATCGCACATGATAGAATTAGATACACAGTTTAGCAGACACTGTTACCTAGAATAGGATTAGATACATAGTTCAGCAGACAGTATCACACATGATAGGATTAGATACACAGATCAGCAGGCAGTATCACACATGATAGGATTAGATACACAGATGAGCAGGCAGTATCACACATGATAGGATTAGATACCATCTTAGCAGACAGTATCAAACATGATAGGATTAAATACGCAATCTAGCAGACACTGTCACCCAGAATAAGATTAGATACATAGCTCTGCAGACAGTATCACACATGATAGGATTAGATACACAGATCAGCGGATAATCATTAAGGAATATTAAATGTCATGCTAAAATTGAGGTATATACTGACACCCTGAATTGTATTATGTACATTTGTAACATGTAATGGGACTGTTAAAAGTATATAATAATCTCTGCATAATACTGTGGTTGGTATGTGCTATTTTGCATATAACAAATATAATACCAGACTAGCACTGTATACTGACACCAAGTGTATCTAACTCATAGCATATGGCATATAGACTTGTGGTGAACAATGGCACAGGTCTAAATACATGATAATCATTGCACACTAAAAAAAAAAAAAAAACATCCTTCGGAGGGATTTGTTTAATGTACATGCTGTCTGAACGTTGTATAGCTAGTAACATCATGCGCCACCTGGTGTCTGAAAGTTGTATTGCAATTTATCCAATTTAGTTATAACGTCAGTTCGTGACACACATCTCAGGACATGTTGAGATAAGTGATCAGTTAAGTGTGGGCACATCTGTAAGTATTGATTTGACCTATCTCTTGTACACTCTGGGGTGTTGGTCATGTGTTATAATGTGGTAGACAGCCATGGGTTATAGCATGAGCGACTGGATCCCTACCCCATATTTAGGCTAGTTAGATGTTTATTTACTTTTTATTATTCTGTATGTGATTTGTTTGTGTTATTGTATATTTAATCAAACTTATTAAATATATTTATTCACCTAACCTGCCTAAGCTTATTCATTCTCAAATCTTTTGAATTCACATTACATTACAATATCATACATCATACATGTCTGCTGGCTGTGGGTCCCATCTCAGAGACCTGTTCCTATGAGACCATGAAGCGAATGGAGCCGAAGGTGCACATGCACGACCATGACTCCATTCACGGCACAATCGGCTGTTTTCGGAAGTCCCATAGCAGTGAATGTCTATACTCAGCACCAAACTGTTCTTGAGATAAGGTTGGGTTCCAATGGTTAGAGCTGCACCTATTGGACATTTATGGTATATCCACTTAATATGACAACCCAAAGTATAACTGTATATATGTATCAGGAATATCAAATATTATCATTTAAAGGGGCTGTATAGTGATTGCTAATAAATTTAACTTATTCCTCTGTCTAAGCTGCTGCTATCCCTTAATCCAGAGGGTTAAGAGAGGCTGCAGAGATGCTTTCTCCAACAGCTCTTGAAGGACAAAGAATGAAATGTCACTAATGGTGAATGATTATTACTAGAGAGGAGCATAGTTTTGAAAAGTTTGATTTGGCAGCTTCGCCGAAGTTCCCCAAGAAATTTGATTTGTTAGAAATTAATTTGTCACTAGAGATGAGCGAGCACTAAAATGCTCGGGTGCTCGTTATTCGAGTCAAACTTTTCCCGATGCTCGGGTGCTCGTTTCGAATAACGAACCCCATTGAAGTCAATGGGAGACTCGAGCATTTTTGCAGGGGACCAAGGCTCTGCCTAGGGAAGGCTGGGTGAAAACCTGGAAACCTCAGAAAATGATGGAAACACCAGGGAAATGGACAGGAAACAGCAGGGGCAGCATGCATGGATGCCTCTGAGGCTGCCTAATCCCACCATTACCCCAAATTCTCCTACTGGGGCATGTGTGGTATTGATTCTTCTCAGTTTAATACCGTATACGTCCCCTATCTTGGGACCCTATATTTCATGGATTTTTCGACCACGGAAAATGGAAAAAGAGCTTGCTCTGGCCAGGGGAGTGTCTTTCCTACTGCAGCTAAGGGGACGTGTCCATGCTCTGCCTATCACAGGTCAGAAGGCAATTAAAAGAAGAAACAAAAAAAACATCAGTACAATATCTAATACGTCCCCTATCCGGGTAAATTGTTTGGAGAGAGGGCCTGTAGGTGGGGGGCAGGCTGGGGGGAAGGAGGTTTCGCTGGAAGAGCCAGAGGAGTGCTCCCTGGGCTAGCGTGTGTGGTGGTGACAACAGCCGGATGGATTTGGAAAAACTCTAGCATCAACCGGTACGGTATCGATTCTTCTCAGTTTAATACCGTATACGTCCCCTATCTTGGGACCCTATATTTCATGGATTTTTCGACCACGGAAAAAGGGCTTGCTCTGGCCAGGGGAGTGTCTTTCCAACTGCAGCTAAGGGGACGTGTCCATGCTCTGCCTATCACAGGTCAGAAGGCAATTAAAAGAAGAACAAAAAAAAACATCAGTACAATATCTAATACGTCCCCTATCCGGGTAAATTGTTTGGAGAGAGGGCCTGTAGGTGGGGGGCAGGCTGGGGGGAAGGAGGTTTAGCTGGAAGAGCCAGAGGAGTGCCCCCTGGGCTAGCGTGTGTGGTGGTGACAACAGCCAGATGGATTTGGAAAAACTCTAGCATCAACCGGTACGGTATCGATTCTTCTCAGTTTAATACCGTATATGTCCCCTATCTTGGGACCCTATATTTCATGGATTTTTCGACCATGGAAAACAGAAAAAGAGCTTGCTCTGGCCAGGGGAGTGTCTTTCCAACTGCAGCTAAGGGGACGTGTCCATGCTCTGCCTATCACAGGTCAGGAGGCAATTAAAAGAAGAAAAACAAAAAACATAAGTACAATATCTAATACGTCCCCTATCCGGGTAAATTGTTTGGAGAGAGGGCCTGTAGGTGGGGGGCAGGCTGGGGGGAAGGAGGTTTCGCTGGAAGAGCCAGAGGAGTGCCCCCTGGGCTAGCGTGTGTGGTGGTGACAACAGCCGGATGGATTTGGAAAAACTCTAGCATCAACCGGTACGGTATCGATTCTTCTCAGTTTAATACCGTATACGTCCCCTATCTTGGGACCCTATATTTCATGGATTTTTCGACCATGGAAAAAGAGCTTGCTCTGGCCAGGGGAGTGTCTTTCCAACTGCAGCTAAGGGGACGTGTCCATGCTCTGCCTATCACAGGTCAGAAGGCAATTAAAAGAAGAACAAAAAAAACATCAGTACAATATCTAATACGTCCCCTATCCGGGTAAATTGTTTGGAGAGAGGGCCTGTAGGTGGGGGGCAGGCTGGGGGGAAGGAGGTTTAGCTGGAAGAGCCAGAGGAGTGCCCCCTGGGCTAGCGTGTGTGGTGGTGACAACAGCCGGATGGATTTGGAAAAACTCTAGCATCAACCAGTACGGTATCGATTCTTCTCAGTTTAATACCGTATATGTCCCCTATCTTGGGACCCTATATTTCATGGATTTTTCGACCATGGAAAACGGAAAAAGAGCTTGCTCTGGCCAGGGGAGTGTCTTTCCAACTGCAGCTAAGGGGACGTGTCCATGCTCTGCCTATCACAGGTCAGGAGGCAATTAAAAGAAGAAAAACAAAAAACATAAGTACAATATCTAATACGTCCCCTATCCGGGTAAGTTGTTTGGAGAGAGGGCCTGTAGGTGGGGGGCAGGCTGGGGGGAAGGAGGTTTCGCTGGAAGAGCCAGAGGAGTGCCCCCTGGGCTAGCGTGTGTGGTGGTGACAACAGCCGGAATGGATTTGGAAAAACTGTCGCATCAACCAGTACGGTATCGATTCTTCTCAGTTTAATACCGTATACGTCCCCTATCTTGGGACCCTATATTTCATGGATTTTTCGACCACGGAAAACAGAAAAAGAGCTTGCTCTGGCCAGGGGAGTGTCTTTCCAACTGCAGCTAAGGGGACGTGTCCATGCTCTGCCTATCACAGGTCAGGAGGCAATTAGAAGAAGAACCAAAAAAAAAATCTGTACAATATCTAATACGTCCCCTATAAGGGTAAATTGTTTGGAGAGAGGGCCTGTAGGTGGGGGGCAGGCTGGGGGGAAGGAGGTTTCGCTGGAAGAGCCAGAGGAGTGCCCCCTGGGCTAGCGTGTGTGGTGGTGATAACAGCCGGATGTAGCTAGAATGACGACGCAGGACGCCAACTTAAAAATTTAGCATCAACCGATACAGTCGTAAATTATGAGATTGATCAAGTGTGGTATGTCTTCTATGTATACTACTCAGTTTAATACCGTATATGGCAGCTATCCGGAAAAATAGTTTGGAGAGAGAGAAAGATAGGACAAAGACGTAAATTGTTTGGAGAGAGGGCCTGTAGGTGGGGTGGCAGGCTGGAGGGAAGGAGGTTGAGCTGGAAGAGCCAGAGGAGTGCCCCCTGGGCTAGAGTGTGTGGTGGTGACAACAGCCGGATGTAGTTAGAATGAAGACGCAGGACCCCAACTTAAAAATTTAGCATCAACCGGTACAATTGTCAATTATGAGCTCGATCAAGTGTGGCATGACTTTTTAGATGGAGATTGCATGTGGTCACGTACTCCCTGGAACCCCATAGTCACCCCTTCTCTGATGTGCTAGCCCAGAACCTTCTCTGCCCCAATTCGCAAGACCTTTTGCAGTCTCCTTGTGCTGACAGTGGGGATTTACCAGTGTTGTCTGAGGAGGTGGTGGACAATGGCGAGACACCGGTGTCGGGGGGTGAGGTAGTTGTATGGGAAGCAAGTTACAGTTGGGACTCCTTGGGGGGACTTTCTCATGATGGGACAGATTCAACTTGGGTGGATCAGGCACAGGAACAGATCAATTTTTTTTTTGTGTTTATTTAACTTTTATTTAGCTCAAATAACCACAGAGATATTTATTCGCTATCTTCGCTGCGCAGTCTGGCGTTGGGGTTTGTCACTTTGATGGCGAGCTGTGCCGCTCTCTCCACAATGGTCTTTAGGTTCGTAGATGGAGACGTTGTGGGCGATTTCTTTACAGAAGGACTTGTTGCTCATCAACAGAACCTCGAGCTCCTTGACATTGTGGACCAGGAATTTGCGGAAGCCTGTGGGCAGCATGTGTTTGGTCTTCTACTTGCTACCAAATCCAATGTTGGGCAATATAGATATGCAGGTAATATTATTTTTCACACCTATCCCAAAAATAAAATTTATGCAGTTTGCGCAAATAAAACTGGAACTGGAGAGAGGGCCTGTAGGTGGACCTGCGGAAAAATTGTTTGGAGAGAGGGCCTGTAGGTGGACCTCCGGAAAAATTGTTTGGAGAGAGGGCCTGTAGGCGGACCTCCGGAAAAATTGTTTGGAGAGAGGGCCTGTAGGAGGACCTCCGGAAAAATTGTTTGGAGAGAGGGCCTGTAGGTGGACCTCCGGAAAAATTGTTTGGAGAGAGGGCCTGTAGGCGGACCTCCGGAAAAATTGTTTGGAGAGAGGGCCTGTAGGTGGACCTCCGGAAAAATTGTTTGGAGAGAGGGCCTGTAGGTGGACCTCCGGAAAAATTGTTTGGAGAGAGGGCCTGTAGGTGGACCTCCGGAAAAATTGTTTGGAGAGAGGGCCTGTAGGTGGACCTCCGGAAAAATTGTTTGGAGAGAGGGCCTGTAGGTGGACCTCCGAAAAATTGTTTGAAGAGAGGGCCTGTAGGGGGCCCTCCTGAAAAATTGTGGTAAAAGAGTGCCAGTTGGACCTCTGAAAAATGGCGTTTTTTTGGTCAGCGTTAGGCAAAGACGATATGGAGGAGGAGGAGTAGGAGGAGTAGAGAAGAGGAATCGGATACATAAGTAATGTTAAATTTTAGCTGCTTTCCCCCGGAGGAGATTTGAATTCCGGTGAAATCCAGGCTTTGTTCATTTTAATAAGCGTCAGCCTGTCATCGCTGTCAGTTGACAGGCGTGTACGCTTATCGGTGATGACGCCACCAGCTGCACTGAATACCCGCTCTGACAGCACGCTAGCGGCAGGGCAGGCCAGCACCTCCAAGGCGTACAGCGCCAGTTCAGGCCACGTGTCCAGCTTTGAAACCCAGTAGTTGTATGGAGCAGAGTGATCGCTACGGACGTTGGTATGGTCAG